>VSMD01046126.1:0-61054 GCA_008750895.1 Mirza zaza
AGGGCATACCTCTAACCCTTCTTAGGGAGAGGCAAAGATATACAATGTAACCAAAATGTTAAAAAAAAAAAAAAATTTTTAACAGGTGGTGGGCAGGCAGGTGAGGGGAGGAGGAAAGGGGTGTGTGCTTCCATAACGTGTGTGATGTACACCACCAGGGGATTGGACATATCGGGGGGAGGGAGGGGGCAGGGGCAATATTTGTAACCCTAACAATATTTGTACTTCCATAATATGATGAAATAAAATAAAAAAAAAAAAAAAAAAAAAAAAAAAAAAAAAAAAAAAAAAAAAAAAAAAAAAATTGAAATATATAAGTTGAAATGAAATGATAAAATTTTATTCAGTAATTTTAAGTTTCAGCTCAAAATATGCACAGAAGCTAGTTTAATTTTATCAAACAGAATCAAAACCAAATGAACATATTGAATTTCTGAAAGGCATCTTTTACAGGTTAAAACAATGACCTTTTGGTCTCAATTTTTTTCTTATAAAATAAAATGTATTGTTGCAGAAAACTTAGAAAACATAGATAAAGACATTTTTTAAAATCACTCACCTTCTCATGATGTAAAGAAACCACTGTGTACCTATTGCTCTACTGATTACTGGCTTTTCATGCATAGATTTATTTTTTAAACAAAGGAAACATCATTCTATCTACATTCTATGACCTGTGTTATTCACTTAATTTATATGATGAAAATATTTCTATATCATTATATATTTTTATAAGCTTTTTAAATGTTTTTATTTTGAAATATTAGAGTCACCTAAAGGTTGCAAAAAAGGTACAGAAATTTCCATACACACTTCAACCGGTTTTCCTTGATGCTAACATCTTTTGTAGCCACAATGAAATTATTAATATTAGCGAATTAATATTGACAAATATCATTATCTAAACTACAAACTTTATTTAGATATTACCAGCTTTTTTTTTTTTAACCAATGTTTTTTTTCGGTTCCAGAGTCTAATTCAAGCTCCCATCTTGCATTTAGTTTTCATATATGGACTTATTCTTAATGCAGTTATTATTTTTCACTTCATTATCTTATGTGGTAGGGAATAATAAAGAGAGACAGCCTTTATGGAACACTTCCTATGATGCAAGCACTTTTCAAATACTGACAAAGATTTTATGATTGAAAAAGGCACTTATTTCTCATTTCACAAGTGAGAACTCTGAAGACAAAGATCATATATATTGCCAAAAATCATACAGCCAGCAATTGGCAGACCAGATATGCGAATTCAAGTGGTTTAATCCTCAAACCTGTGTTTTTTTAATGACTTACTAATATAAGATATAAATATCCTTACAAATTCCCCAATATAAAGAATACAGTCATTCATAATCCTGTAGATAAACTATTTTTATAAATGAATATTTTCATTTAAAAAGTTTTGTTTCTAATGGACACATAATATTTACACATATTTATGGGTTACCATGTGATGTTTCAATGCATGTATACATAGTATAATGGTGAAATCAGTATGATAATTGCCATATTCATCACTTTAATCATTTATCATTTATTTGTGGTCACAACATTCAGAATATTCTTTTCTAGCCACCTTGAAATATATACTAGATTGTTACTTGCTATAATCACCCTACTGTGTAAGAAAACACCAAAACTTGTTCTTCCTAGAAACAGAATTTCTGTCAATTTTGTCAATGTAAGAAAGTTTCAGAGATTAAAATTTTATTCTGTATATTTGCTTTTTGTGAAATAAGAAGTGAGAACAACTCCCAAAGTGCTTACTTGATCTTTATATCTCTCAAACTCAGTATGATAAATTCGAAAACAAGAATTACCCATTAAACTGATCTAATTTCTTTGAACATATATGATGCTACCTATTTACATTATTTTCCTAAACAATACCTTGACCATTCATTAGCATTGGTTTCAATGGAAGCAGCTGATTATTAATATTTTTATATTCACACAATAGGGTGATGGCTAAAACTTGTCTACACAAGATGCAGTTCCATGATGATCCAGTAATTCATTTCATGAATAGCTATGCTCTGAGCATGATAATGTACTAATGTACTTGTGGAGTTTTATTACCATCTTAGCTGTTCTAAAATACTATATTAAATAACATGTCTAAAATATCTGTATAAAATATCTCAAAATATTGTAGCTGATACCACTAGTCCTATTATTAATATTACTATTATTAGAGTTAATATTACCTGTTCCATCATGGAATGATGACGTTTAGCTTCTATGTTTAATTTATATGCTCTTTGTATTCAGGAGAAAGTTCTGTACAATTGCAAAACATCCTCACATTTATCATCCTTTATGTTACTATCAGCCACATTTTATAAGTTCAAAAAAATCACTGCTCAGAGACATTAATTTTCCTAAGATCTCTTGGTTGATTTAAGCCCCAGGTTTTCATAGTCCACAGCCAGGTGCTTTCCCCTAAAGCACACAAGTATTACTGTTTTATGGAAATCATGACTGAGGTGTAAGATCAATAAATTTGTCTCAGAGCAAGATATTTTATAGCAGGTTTTATGGTATTTAAAAAGGTAGGTATAATACTGAATATTCCACATACTATGAAATGGGTATTATTATCCTTTCTTTAAAAATCACTTTCTTTGTTCCTTCCTTCCATTCTGGCTGCCAAGAATATGATTGCATTCTCATTCCAATACAAAACTTGTTTTAAAAAAGTGTTTGTCCTCCGTATCTCATTTTCAACTGACTGCAGTACAGCTTTCACTTCTGCCTCACCATTAAAATTACTCATAGGGGAATGGTGCCTGGTCTGTTGGCTTCTTTTTATTCTTCATCTTTGATATCCCTCCTTCTCTGGAAATTTGAATCTTCTCTTGTAGTGTGTAGAACTTCTTTCCATTTAAGTTAACTAACCATCTCTGTTTAATGATTGCTTCTTGTGATTTTAACCTTCCCCAACCCAGTTTTTTTAATCTCTCTGCTTAGGAGATGACTTAAGATGTGGACTTATATTGCAATGAGATGCTGACAACTGTGAAGTGTTCTCGTCAATATTATTAACAATAAGACTAACAAATGAAATTCACAATTTCTTTCTAATTAGATTTGTTCTTGCAATGTATTTCTCTGATGGGTAGTAGAATTATTTACATTATTTTGATATCAAATAATGCCACAATGAATAATATTTTATAAGACTTTTACATTTATGCCATGTGTTTTTGGGCTAGATTTCTAGAAGTAGAATTGCTGGACCAATGGATAAATGCTGATATATTTTTTTTAACTTACTTTGCCATATTCTTTGGCTTCTCTCATTGTGCATATTCACAACAAAGAATAACCTTTCCCCAGAATTTCAATAAAAGAGAATGCTGTCACACTTTTGACTAATCTAATAAATGAAAAATGATATGGCATTTCTCTGATTATTAACTTCACACATTTCTAAAGTCAATTCTTCCTGTGATCTGTCTCATCATAATCTAGGCTATTTTTTCTTTGGGTTATTAATCATTTTCTTTTCATTTTTTGAAACATTTTTTAAAATTTGTGACATTGATTGTCATCTGTCATTTGCTTATGGTATCTCTTGTCTGCAAAACAGAGGATTATTTAATTTTTACATAGTTCTAATTTATTGTATATTTTACTTTTGGATTTTTGAATTCTTCTTAGGAGTTGTTATGAGTTGAATGTGTACTCTACCAAAAGAAAAAAAAAAGATACATTGGGGTCTTAACCATAATCAAATTACAATGAGGTCACTAAAGTGGGTCCTAATCCAATCCCCAGTATTCTTAGAAAAAGGACAAAATTGAACACAGAGACACAAAGAGAGGAAAGATGATGTATAAAGACACACGGAGGAGACCACTGTCTACAAGCCAAGAAAAGAGGACTGGAATAGGTCCTTCCCCTCACAGCCCTCAGCATACCTTGCCAAAACCTCAATTTCATACTTCTAGCCTCCAAAAAGGTAAGAGATTAAATTTCTGTTGTTAAGCCACTGAATTTGCAGTTCTTTGTTGGGGCAATTCTGCAAAGCTAAAAGGGAATATTTTCCCTATGCTCAGGTTTTAAAGCAATATGTGTCTATTTTCTTTTAGTGCTTGCATGGATTTTTTTTCTTTTTATTATTTAGATTGCTGACATTTTTTAGAAATTGTACAGGACTTATTTTTAATACAGATATAATTTTATCTTTTTACTTTGAATATCTATCTAGTTGTGCCTGGGCAGGATTATTTATTATCAAGTCTGTCTTTTCTGCATAGATTTCGGATGCTATTTTTATCATATCCTGAAATTCATCATACACTTGGATTTATTTCCATAATTTCTATTCAGTTTTATTAGTTTATACTGTCTATTTATGTATCAATAACACACTCATTTACTTATGAAGTCTTTATGATATGTTTTAATATCTTATAGACTAGCACTACTCACCCTCACTTCCCCATCCCTCTCTTTCTCTCTCTCACACACATTTTGCTTTTTTATATCAGTGTTTGCAAAAATAGCTATTCTTGCAATTTTCTTCATTTTTTCATAGAAACATTTAGAAGGAATTTTTGAGTTACAGAATACAATGTAAATTTTTATTTGTAGTTCAATTGTATTACATTTCAAATTAGGTTAGAAACCATTGGCAGCTTTTTGATGTGGAATTTTTTATTTAAGAGTATAGTAAGCCTTTTTCCATTTGTTCAAATCTATATTTTTTTTTGACAAGTGACTTTACATTTTTGAGTTTATGTGTAGGTATTTTATTTTCCTTTTGTTGCTATTTTAAATGATGTCTCTTCCTCCATCACATTAACTAGCTGGCTGTTATTTGTATACACGGAGGCTATTAATGTCTGGGATAACTTTTTATCTTGATATTTTATTGAAATATTTTACTGCTTTTCTAAAATCTACATTTTTCTTAGAGATAATATTACCTATTTTCTGAATTTTAATGATTCTACTCAATTGTTTAAATTACATTTGAAGGTATGTCAATATATCCAATATACTGACACGGTCCTATTCATGACTGAACTTTGAAGTGTTACCCCAGTTCTTGGGCTTTGGGCTTGGAGGAATCACAAGCATTGGCCCATGCTATGGAAAGAGAGATGACAGACAGTCAGCAAGAATGTGTGAAGAATTTATTGTAAGGAAAGTTTAAGGATGAAAAGCAAAAGTACATTTCCTAAGGGGAAACATGTCTGTCTCTGTGAGTGGAGAAGACCCTGTCTACCTCTATGTTTTTCTTTTTATATGCTAGTAATTTATTTTTAGGTTACGGTTAGTTATAATTAAGACCGGTTAGTTATAATTAAGACTGGTTAGTTATAATTAAGACTGAATTCCTTTCTATGTTTGGACATGATTTAAAAGTTATGTTATACATGCTGTGGGGAAAGTTTCATGACCTGTTAGTCAGTATTCCATGTCATTACCCCATTCTTTAAGACTGAAATAAGAATTACTTTTCTTATTTTTCTGTAACCATTTCCTCCCTCTTATTTTTCTATACTGCGTCCTCCTTCTTGTTTTCTTGCCCCTATCAATACTGCTAGATGTAGTGGTCAATCTTGCTTTTTTTTCCTGACATGGAAATGACTGTAGCAGTACTCTCTTATTTAATATTCTGGATTTGGGGCTGATAATATAAACAAGTATACTTGTATATACCTCTTACGCATGTTATTTAAGTATTCGTTAATTTGTACCTTGCTAATTTTCCTTATATCTGTTAATATGACACATAATATGGATTTCTTAACATTCAACTACATGCCCTTCATTGAATAAATCTGATTTATAATGTGTCATCAATATTTATAAAAATTTATTTGTCAATATTTTGGGGCAATCTTTAACAAATTTTAATAGCAATGTCAAGTCGGTTTTCACAAAATGAATTACTAAGTTGCATTCCTTCTCAAGTTTAACTTCAATGAGGATGATTATGCCTTATAACAGACTTTCTAGAAAGCTAATAGAAAATATTGTTACAAAATGTTACATTGACAGAATACTTCATTAACTACTCCAGATATAGAATGTTTTATATAATAAAGTTTTAATCAATATCTTCTGAAGGTTATGATAAGTATTTCATGAACGATAAATAAATATATGGCACTGTGTTCAAGATACAAGTGTTTATGTGATCCTATTCTGACAGCCTGAAGATACAGTGGGAGAGAGAGGGTGGAAAGTAGAGAGCACTATGTTTATTGACTTCAAGGCCCAACAAAATAAAGTCTGGAATGTAGATTCAGAGTCACTGGGTCTCTGGTTTTGAAGTTTAGCCCAAGGGCAAAGTCGTCTAGGAGCCTGCCTAGGCACTATTTCCTGTTTCCCTCAAATCTGTTATAGTTAAGCATTCTGCTCACAAGTGTGGCATCCAGAAAGCACATACACAATTCCACACCTAACATTTTCTGCATTATTTAAGAAATTATGCATTATTTAAGAAATAATGCATAAGTTCACTTTCAAACCAATTATTGAGGTTTATGATATTCTCTGGAAGATTACTCCTGTTATTAAAAATATGCTACAAATTCAGATTATTCATTGACCTGAGTATTTTCAAGTTTTACCTAATTTGAATCTGTGAAAGAACTAAAATAAAAGCAACCTCCATCCTTGTCTTAAGTCAAAAAAATAAAACTACCAGTCACTGGGAACTTCCATGACTCCTAGCTAATAAAAAGTATGAAAATGACAACCATATTCTCTTAAAAGCATCTTTAGTAGTGGTAGGATAGAAAGTCTTCCATAAAAACCCTTAATCCCATTGCCTTGGGAAGCAAAGCTCCTAAATCATTCTTAGAATAACAAGGAGAAAATAAATAATTAATAAATATATGTTTACATATTCATAAATAAACTGCTAAAAATACTGAGGGATTGATTTATTTTGAAGTAGAGCTAACCCCTTTCTCTAATGCATAACAAAGGTTTCTCTCTAAAGCCATGTCCATTCCCTTTTCTATTAATTAATGGGGGAGAAAAAGCCTCAGATATAACTTTTGTAACAGCAAGGTATTCAATATTCTTCATTATATGCTGTTTTACTTCATGTTTACAGATACGGAGCTTGTGATCTTGTGAACCATTAACATAAAAATTTTAAAGTAGTATTAGCTTGTAGTAGCAGTAGCCAAGAATTTAAAGTTACTCTTTTTTTTGTTTTTTGTTTAATTTTTCTTTTTTGGTTTTGTTTTTTTGGGGGGCAGGAAACATCAGAATCAGTGTCATTTGAAAAACTCAGTTTCAAAAGATTCTCTTTATTCCACATTACAGTTGTATCATATTATCATACCTGATTTTTTACCCAAGATTTTATTTTTTGGAGAACCATAAACCTTCCCTGAAACAATTAGCCTTATTTTTTAGATTTTAGTTTTCCAAACGATACTAGGGAAAAAGGTATTTTTCAATCTAATTAATTTGTATGTGTATATAATGAAATCTCAAGGAAGTTTGATAGTTAATAGTTCTTATTACTTATTATTGTTTTTCATGCAGTTAATTATTATATTCTCTTGGTTAGGGCTTTGTACATAGAGGAAATTTTAATAAATTTATAGTTTATGATAAAGCATTTGTTTATGAATTCTTTCTTTTATTCCTATCTCAGGAGATATGAAATTGTGTTCATTTAGTTCATTTTCTCTGTTGATCTCAATGAAAAGACCTGGTGAGCTTGCCACTATAGTCACACTTTTAAATTCCCTGCATTTTCTCTGCTATTATGTTGACTTAATCTGTGATTTAAATGATTAAGCTATGCAACACTTTCTGCTTTTCCTCTCTCCAGTGTTTGTCTCCAGCTGCTCCTTGTTGAGGGTTTTGTTCTCTTTTCAACAGGAAGGAATATCCACCCACACTAGCTTGAAGTACTTTATTAATGTCAACCAAAGATGTAAAAAGGAAAGTTTCAGTAACGGTTGCAGATGTTGAATTCTCAATATCAAGCATTTTTCTTTCTTTTTTGTGGGGGGGGTGAAGGCAAAGAAAAGTGAAAGTTGATTGAGGATGGTTGCCAATATTTTATATGTGATCTACATGTGGGAAAAATAATAGTCATAAGATTTTATTACATTGTGAACTACCACACAAGCAATAATTCCTAATTTGGATGTAACCCCATCTTGTCTATCCCACATGCTCTTTCCACTACCTTATCAGGATAAATGCAATAGACGTATGTTCATTGTTTTTTGAACTAAGCATTTAAACTTATGTTTCCAGAGTACAACATTGTACTATGCCTTGCACAGCAGATTCTAGAAAGTTCAGATACTGCTCTCTTTAATTTGTGGCAGCTAAATTATAGCTCATGACTTAAGATTTGGTGCATCAGATACAACACCTAAAGCCTCGAATTGGCAGGGAATGTCACAAGAGGCAAGGGCAGTTCGTAATTTATTTCCATGGTGGCAGCACTGCCACAGAGTGTGGTAAGTCCATGTGGCCATCCGAATAGCAATCACAGTGAGGAACAAGGCTTCTGGTGTTTGCTTATGTGATTTTTCAGTGTTCAGTTCTTTAAGCCAGTGCTCTACTTCGTTTCCTATCAATTTTGACAGCTACTCAAATCACGCACTACCGAGAAACTGGATGAATACAGGGGATAATAAATCAGATTTCTAGTGGTTAATGCCAGTAGTAGATACAAGAGATGTAATAAATATGTGATATTGTTACCTCGATTCCTAATGCTCATAACATTTTATATAGTGTCACAGCTACTAGGAAAAAATACAGTGTTATAACTTACCTATTTATATTAATTGATCAATTTCTTAAATATATTTATGCCTAGAAATTCAACATCTATAGCTTATAGTGTCAATACCAGCATACATGTACTCATGGTTATTCTTACAATTTTTTCTATGACCTAACTCTATTCCTCATTTTGTAGTTTTAAAATAAAGTCCTAATTTATTTTCTCTTTTTAGGGTTTCCTAACTGCATTCATTGTGGAGTACTTTTCTTAAATAATAGCCTCTATTCTTATTCTGAAACACTAGCATATAAAAACCAGTCAATTTTTTGGATACTGATTCCTTATCACATATTTACACACATTTTTAAAAATCTTAAGATGAATAATTTCAATAGAACTCAACAAATCCAACCTCCTCACCTAATAGGCATGCAAATTGATGAAAAGAATATATATTTGGTTATATGTAGCCACTCATGTGCATGGATTAAAGTCTCTTTACTTTATTTGTTAAGTACTTACTATGTGCTAAGAATTGCTCTTATGTTAGGAACTGCTCCTATACAAGTACATATAAATGCTTTAATTATTAACTCCTCCTAACAACAAAATGGCACTATCTTTACATCCATTGTACAGATAAGAAAGCTGAGGCACATAAAGGTCATATAACTTGTCCAAGGTCATAGTGCTAGTAAGTGTCAGAGCCAGCACTCAAATACAGGTAACCTGGCCTCTCACACACTGCTCTCTCAGCCACTGGACTCTACTGACATGCAGGTTTTTGGGTGCCTTCCAAAAGAACAGTGCAAGTTAGTAGGCCACATATTTATTAGTCTTCTCTTTTTACTCCCTCCAAATCTGTCTTATTTCTGTTTTATTTTATTTTATATTTAAATTATAATCTCAAAGTCTTGCATTGATATGCAAGGTGCTTACTTTTAATGAATTAGAATTTATATATCTGAAGAGGTATCAGACCTTCAAAGTAGCCACTTAAATGACTGATGTTGTTTTTTGCTTAAGATATGTATGAATTGCTATTGGGCAGAAAGTTGTTATTCTTTGAGGTTGGATTTGATTTTTATAAATAAGCAAAAATTTTCAAAAGTAATTCTTGTCTTGAGGGAAACATCAAAATTCAGAATACTAGTATAAACAAATAATACTTAAAGTAATAAGATTTTGCATTTTTCATTTTTAAATGGGATCTAGAAGGCATTCCAAAAATAGAGTTCTTTAGATATTTTGAGTCATCACAGCATCCTTTACCTTGGTGAATATTGTACCAGGTTTATGACATTGAAAAGCATATACTTTGTTTAGATACCATCAACTATGCTATGCCCAGTGACACTATATTATAGATAATCTTCTAATGACCTTCAATCACATTTTTAAAATTTCTTCTATGTCCCTAATATTGCAGATATGGAATATGTGACACAGAAAAACCAAGTCCATTTTAGGTAGGCTAGGACTCTGAAAAGAGCAGATAGTGTTCTGGAAGATCCAAACAGTAGGAAAAAATAAAGAAGTTCTGTTTGCTTTATTTTTACTCTTCTATCTTAGAAGAGGCAATAAAGGTTTAAATGTAAAATTATACGATTTTTACTAATGATTCCTATACTCCAAAATTGACTGAATTTTACATTTGGGAGTTTAAATGCTTTAGAGCTTTGTGAAAATACCTTTACCTCTCCATTGGTAATTCGTAAATATAAATGAAATTTTAAAATCTGTATTATAAATAGAATATTTTCTATATGAGGAAATAAACCACAAAAATGTAGCTCACTGAAAAATAAAGGTTTCACTTTACAAAGTAATCTATTCAAAGGATGCAAATTTAAAAAAAAATTCTAAATACTAATAACTATTTATGAAATGATTAAGCAGTAGAAGAAAAATATATTTTTCATGGCCTATCAAGTGATCATAGAATCCTTTTATTTGCCTTTAATATCAAATTAGGTTTAGCAAGAGTGGTCAGCCTGGTAAAGTTTATAATTTATGTCACAAGAAGGAAAGGGGGCTTATTTGAAATATCTAGGTATATTTGAACATAGGCAAAACAAACTTATTTTTTTGCATTAAAACGATATACAGCAACAAACTTATTTTTATGCTTTAAAAATCATTACCAAAATTAAAATTCCAGGTTCAACAAAAGCCTAACATATTGGATTAATTTCCCTTAAATTGTAGAAAGAAAAATCTAGAAAAGCTCTAAAGGAAAATCACTTTCTTGTCAAATTCTCATGTCATTTCCTATTTGTGTCTCTCAGAAAGTCTGGCAAATCTCATTTGATGGAGTCATCCCACACTTGCTTACTTATGGTCATATATTTCACTTGCTTTTTCCGAAGCAAAAATGTAAAGAAGAGATAACTCATTCACTGCAGCATGAATTCATGTTTCCCAAGTCACATATTAGTTTGCTAACTTGGATGGAATTTATAGACGAGTATGTTGTGAGTAGCATCATTCCTACCTCAAGAATGCCTTTTTGTAGTGCCCTCCAGAATATGCTTAATAAACCATCATTTAGTGTTTAAATAATTTCAGCAAAGGAATAATTCTAGAGTGATGAACTTCACGCACAGGACAGCACTTTGCTCCTTTATAACTGTATTCACATACTGACTTTGCATGTACTAGATTTAGTTTCTCAGATGTCTTTTGAAATATGTTCAAATTCAGAAGTATGACAAGATTCCTTAGTTTCTGGAATCACAAGAAACTTAGTTATATATTGAAGGCATCGTTGCATGCATTTATCATTTATAGACATTATTTTGTATAATTTATGTAATTTCAACAGTAACTCCAGAATATATCTTTCAAGATCTGCACCATTACATATTTCTTTCTTAATTATTTAATCATTACTTAAATGAAGGTTTTTTTTTAATTTTACAACTTAAAGTGATGAATTCCACTTTTATATCTTGATAGATGACTAAAGGCAAGAGAAATGTAATAAATAAAAACACCTGCTCCCTTCACCTAGTGACAGGGTTTGAAATGTCCGAAAAGCTCTTAGAACAAAATTAATTCACACTCTTGATATCTTTTCCACAAAATTCTATGTTGTTTTCTTTGGACCCTCATTTCTATTACATAATTATTTGTATCAATATATTATGACCAATGTGAGTTTTCCATTTTGACTCAAAAAATTCTAAAAGACATTTATTGAGCAGCTTAGAGTCCAAGCTGCTAAGTCATGATAGGTCAAGAAAATTGCTTTCTTTTTTGAGTAAGGTTTGAGTTTCCTTGTTCTGTACATTGCTACATCTCATCTAAATCCAAATCATTCTTCTGTTATTTACTTCTCAACATTTAAATTCCCAGATAACCCTCCTCTCAGCTAGCTGACAAAGATTCACTTTATTCACGCACTTTAGTGCATGCTTTACTTTACTCATATTCCCAGATTTGAATGGAACATCAGGGAATGTACAGTTATTGGTTGACTTAAGCAGGTTAACTAACACAGACAGACACTAAACACATGAAAAATAAATTCCTTTCAGAGGCATTATATATATATTTAAAAGAGGAAGATGTTAAGCTAAATGAACGGGTTTCTGATGGTGTAAGGTAGGAAGGAGAAATAGGTCTTTATTCCCTCTAATACTCTCAATCCATTTACACAAACATTTCTTCCAAGTTAGAAAACTGGATCCATGTCTTAGCTTCCCAAATAACTTCCTAATTAAAACAAAATAGAACAAAAGTGGCTCAAAATAAAAACTCCTCAGTGCCTACCCTCTGAACTTAAAAACCATCTTAGCATAATTCCCAGTCTCCAAGACTGGAAGATATTTTAATGTATGTATTTAATATCTAATGTAATATTTTGGAAGGAAGCATAACATCCATCATTGATTTTTGAAAATATTTTCATAATGAAGTATTCAAATATGTGTGTTAAAATATTGACTGCTATACATATCAAGCTAAGTTGACATGGCACTTTCTGTCTAGGAGCTCAAAACCTCAGCTAGGAAACACTGATGTCAACTGACATAAGGTCAAAGAGACAAATGAAACAAATGAACAAATGTAAACTTAATTTTCTGTCTAAATTGATACTGTGCACAGGTGGAAAAAAATATATATGCTACAAGTGACAACCTGAAAGATATGCCAAAAGTCTATAGAGAAGAAAGACTGAATTCTCTTTCAATGTGTTGTAGATGGTTGGAGAGGTACAATTTGGGGGATCCAGAAAGAATTCTACATATGAAATAACATTTAAGAAATGAGAATGTAATAAAAGTATGCTAGGTAAATTTTCTGAGGCTTTGAGCAAATTCTTGGCTCCCTCAGTATACGGTCAGGACTTGAATCTTCTCCAGCCACTCTCCAAGATCAACCTGTTCCAGGGTACCACATAGAATTCTGTATGTCAAATTCACTGCCATGTTGATCTAAAATATGAAGAACTTACAGCAGTTCTATATATACTAAAGGTATATAGGAAGAAGAAACCTGAACAGAGTGATAGTTAACAATACTCCTTTATCAGGGGCATTACTAGACATTAGACTAGTTCAGTGCTTTCCAAAGTATATCCTCCAAATATCATTCTTCTAAGATGCAAAGAATGATTTCAATTTGAAATTAGTTTTAGAAATAATGTATATCTATCCCCCTCTTGAATTACCACAATGTACATTAATGTTTGTAAGGGTTTGTGAGATACTACCTTAGAAAAGTCTTACCTTTGTTGAACCAGACATTTAAAAATTGTAATTGTATAGAAACCAGAAAATCACTTAATGCTCACTAATGCTTTGCTGAGCTCTGAGATACACTTTGGGAGGCCTTGGCCTGGTTGGTTCCATTCCTGGGATCCATGGATACACTTTATGGGACTATCAATTAGTCAAATTATATGCAGATATTTGGGTATGTTTAAATGCTTTAATGTGGGGAGAGATTATTATTAATTATCAGATGTCTGTGACTCCAAATTTTGAAAATTCCTTAACTTGAAAAGATTCTGAAGAAATTAAAAAAAAATATCTTAGGAAAGTACCACATACCTAATAATAGTACAAGACCTGTTAATTATTATTCTTTTTTTCTCTCTTTTTATTTCATCATATTATGGGGGTACAAATATTGTTAAGGTTACATATATTGCCCTTGCCATCCCCCACCCCCGGCGCCCGCAGTGTCAGAGCTTCAAGTATGTCCATCCTCCAGGTGGTGCACATTGCACTCATTATGTAAGTATACACCCATCCCCTCCTACCCCCTCCCACCTGCCCGCCACTTGATAAAAGTTTTTATTGTTTTTTTTAATGTTTTGGGGGTTTTTGACATTTTGGTTACATTTTATATCTTTGCCTCTCACTTAGAAGGGTTAGAGGTAAGCCCTCCCCCTCCACAATAATTATTATTCTTAATGTTATTAAGCAAAAACTTACCTCATTATCCTGAATTATTCTATAGCACATCTGTGTATCTATAAACATTTTAATCAACAGACATCTCTAGTTGAATCAGACATGTTCCAAGATTTTCTATAAAGTGAGTTTGTGTTTAGAAAATACTATTTCCCAATGAAACAATTATTTTTTTACTTAAAATAGAATAAAATGAAGTACATGATTTCCAGATAATTACATGTTGATGCATATTATATTCTAAATTAATCATGAAAGAAAAAGAAAAAAAAAATTGAATATCATTGTACAATAGTACTATATTCACAAAATGACCCAGAAAGTAAAATTTAAAAATGTTGAGAAGTAAAATATGAGACCAGTCAATGGAACAGAATAGAGACCAGAAATAGACTCTCACAGATCTAGTCAACTGATCTTAGACAAAAGGGAAAAAGAAATTGAGTGGAGAAATAATAGTAAGTTCAACAAATAGTCTTAAAAGTAGACAGTGACATGCAAAAAACAAATGTAGATATAGATTTTGTGCTTTTCACAAACGTTAACTCAAAATGTTTCATAGACCTAAGTGTAAAATAAAAAACTTAAAAGTTCTAGAAGATAAAATAGATAAAGTAGATGAGCTTGGGTTTGGCAATGACTTTTTAGGTGAAAAGAATCAAAAGCACAGTTAAAAAAGTTGAACAACATTAAAATTTAAAATTTTAGGGTTGAGAAAGACACTGTTAAGACAGAAGACAAAACAATCCACAAACTGGGAGAAAATATTTTCAAAATGCATAGCTGACCTACAGCTCTTATATATCTAAAATGTAAGCAAAGAACTAAAATTCAACAATAAGAAAAAAATCAGTTCATGATGAATAACAGACTTAATTCTAAGGCATGCAATCATAAGAATTCTAGAAAAAAATATTGGAAAAATCTCTTACAGATATCATCCAGGGCAGAGAATAAAGAAGATCCCAAAAGCCATCAAAGTAACAACAAAAATAAGTAAGTTGCGCTCGATCAAAGTAGAAACCTTCTGCACAGCCAAGGAAACAATCAATAGAGAAAATAGACAACCTACAGAATGGGAGAAAATATTTGCATGCTATATAGTAAAAGGCTGATAACTGGAATCTATACAGAACTCAGGCAAATCATCAAGAAAAATCAAACAACCCCATTGAAAAGTGGGCACAGGACATGAACAGAACCTTTTCAAAAGAAGGTAAATGAATGGCCAGCAAACATGAAAAAATGCTCATCTCTAATGATCAGGGAAATGCAAATCAAAACCACAATGAGATATCACTTAACACCAGTGAGAATGACTTTTATAAAAAGCCCCAAAACAGGAAATGTTGGTGTGGATGTACAGAGATAGGAACACTCATACACTGCTGGTAGGACTGCAAACTAGCACAACCTCTATGGAAAATAGTATGGAGATACCTCTATGAACTAAAAGTAGACCTGCCATTTGATCCAGCAATCCCACTACTGGGTATCTACCCAAAGGAAAAAAAAAAAAAAAAGACACTCTATAAAGAAGACGTATGCACTCAAATGTTCATAGCAGCACAATTCACAAGTGCAAAGATATGGGGACAACCCAAGTGCCCATCTATATATGAGTGGCTTAACAAAATGTGGTATATGTATACCATGGAGTACTACTCAGCCATAAAAAATGAGGAACTACCTATTGTGTTATCCTGGATGGAACTGGAGCCCATTTTTCGAAAGGAAGTATCACAAGAATTGAAAAACAACCACACGTACTCACCATTAAATTTATAAGGCTTCAGGCAGGTGAGAGGGAGAGGAAGGGGTGGGTAGATCCACAACTAAGGGATGCAGTGCATGCTGTCTGGGGGATGGGCCTGCTTGTAGGCCAGTGCAAAGGCAATTTATGTAACCAAAGCATTTGTACCCCCATAATACTCTGAAATTAAAAAAAAATAAATTAAATTAAAAAAAAGAAGCAAACAACCAGACTAAAAAATGGGCCAATCCTCTGAATAGACATCTCTCTAAAAAATATATCTACATGATATATGTGCATATGCATATAAAAAGGTGCTCTATATCCTATGTCATTAGGGAATCACAAATTAAAACAAAGAACAGATAACCATTGTACACATTTTAGAATGGCAGTCAAGGATCCTCAGAAATACTACATGCTGGCAAGAATATCGAGCAACAAGAACTCTCATTCATTGTTTATGGGAATGCAGTTTGGCAATTTCTTACCCAATTAAAAATACTCTTACCATAAGATCTAGCAATTGTGATCCTGGTATTTACTCAAAGGTTTTGCACTCTATGACATTCTAGAAAAGGCAACTATAAAGAAAGTAAAAAGTTCAGTGGTTGTTAGGGGCTTGAGGGAAAGGAGGGAGGGGTGAATCGATAGAGTATAGGGTAATTTTAGGATAGTGAAACTTATGGATAATAATGTAACAGGGAATATGTATCATTCACAGTTTTTATAACCAATAGAACATACAGCACAGACTGAATGCTAATTGAAACCATGGACTGTAGTTAAAAATACTGTATCAATACTGGCTCATCATTTATAACAAATTACCACACTAAAGCAAAATGTTAACAATAGGAGAAATTAAGTTGAGAGAGTCAGGGAGTTTAGGGGAACTCTCTGTATTCTGCTCAATTTTTCCATAAATTTAAATTGCTCTGAAAAATAAAGTCCACTAATTAAAAAATTAAGAACCTCATGCCAGTGCAAAAAATTATAATATCTCATCAAATATGAGAAACTATCCCTAACATAGAAAAATAAATTGCTTTAAGCAAATTAACCTGATGTTTTGTTTTCTTTTGTCTTTCAATATTCCCATGCACTTTTACCTGTAGAAAGTTTATTATCCTTGGTTGTGTGTAGGCAGCAATGCATAAAACCACAAATTGAGATATTTATTTGTATCTAGCCAATGAAATCCACACATTGGTAAAGTAAATTCTTTCATTCTCAAAATGAAACAGTTGACTGCTTTAAATTATGTTTAGTATACTAAGGGCTTGATGAAACCACAAAGGTTTGTAAATGCTACCCATTTCACAGATTGGTTTATTGTTATATATCACCTGCAGCAAATTTAGTGGTAAAAGGGAGAACTGCTGACTAGAGGACCTTTGATCAGTCAGGAACACTGAACTGGAAATGATGTCATCCCTTCTCATTGCTCTGGCGGAGCATAACTGAGCCTTCCCTCCCTCTGTGTTGACATCACCGAAGTGAGGCAAGACACTTTTGATGCTGGGTGCCTATGACACTCACATAAGCAGATGTGGCCTAAGGTGAAATTCAAATGCCAAAGTTGATTTGACTTAAAATCTATCAAGGATTCCCATTATATGCGTCAGTTTATTGTCTGTTTTTCATAACATATTGACAAATTATGGTTGTATATATTTATGAGATACAAAGTGACATTATGATTTTTAATATGATGTGAAATGATTACATTAAGCTAATTAACATATCTATCACCTCAGATATTCAACAGTTTTTGTGATGTGACATTAGAAATTTACTTTCAGTGATATGGAAATGTAAAGTATACTCAATTGTTAGGTATATTCAGCATGCTGTGCTACTGATTTAAAGAAAAAAATAGAGCAATCAAACTTGTTCCTCTATCTAACTGAAGCTTTGTGACCTTCAACTATTCCCTTTCCTTTATTTCCACCCCTAGTCTTTGTAACTATTATTCTACTTTCTGCTTCTATGGGTTCAATTGTTTTAGATTTCACACATGAATGAGAACATATAGTATTTATTTTGTGTGTTTGGCTCAATTCACTTGTATAACGTACTCCAGTTTTATCTATGTTGTCATAAATGACAGGATTTCTTTCTTTTTAAAGACTGAATCATATCCCATTGTGTATATGATCACATTTTCTTTATACATTCTTTCCCTGTTGGACACTTAGGTCGATTCCATAACTTGGCTATAGTGAGCAGGGCTGTAATGAGTGTTGGAATGCAGACATTTCTTCAACATACTGATTTCAAATCTTTTGAGCAAATCCCCAGCAGTGAGATTGCTGGATCATATGATAATTTTATTTTTAGTTGTTTGAGGATAATTTATGCTGCTTTTCATAATGTTTGTACTAATTTACATTCCCAGGGGCAGTGTGAAAGTGTTCCCTTCTTTGCAAATTCTCACCATTTGCTGTCTTTTATCTTTTTGATAACAGGTATGAGGTGATATCTCATTGTTATTTTAATTTGTATCTCTCTAATGATTAATTATGTTAGCATTTTTTTCATGTACCTGTTAGCCATTCCTATCTCTGCTTTTGAAAAATGTTTATTTGGGTCCTTTGCCCAACTCTATGGAGTTGTTTGAGTTTCTTATGTATTTGGATATGTATTCTTTATCAGATAGATGGCTTACAAATATTTTCTCCCAAACTTTGTAGATTGTCTCTTCCCTCTGTTAATTATTTCCTTGAATATGCAAAATTTGAGGTAATCCCATTTGTCTATATTTCTTTTGTGGCTTTCACTTTGGGGATCAAACCTGAAAAAGCATTGCCTGGAGCAATGTCATGTAGTTTTTCTTCTATGTTTTCTTCCAGTAGTTTTACACCTTCAGGTCTTATGTGTAAATCTTTAATCCATTTCTAGTTGATTTTTATATATAGTATGAGATAAAGGTCCAATTTCATTTTTTTTTGTATATGGCTATCCAGTTTCCCCAATACTATTTATTGAAGAGACTTTTCTTCTACCACTGTATATTGTTGACATCTTTGTCAAAGATCAATTGACCATAAATTCATGGGTTCTTTTCTGGCCTTTCTATTTAATAAACCCAAATCAATAAATTTGATATAACACCTTAACAGAAGGAAGTACCAAAATCATGATCATCTCACTACATGCAGAAGAAAGAAAAGCATTTGGCAAATTCAACATCTTTTGATAAAAATTCTCAACAAATATAGATGTAGGGGTAGAGTTAAGGTTAGGTTTCATGGTAAAAAAGAAAACAAAATTAGGTAAGAAGAAATATATCTCAACATAATGAAGACCAGATATGAAAAACCTACAGCTGACATCATACTTAATGGGGAAAATTTGCAAACTTTTCTTCTGAGATCCTGAACAAGATAAGGATATCCACTCTCACCACTGCTATTCAATCTAGTACTGGAAGTGTTAACCAGCTCACTTAGGTAGGAGAAAGAAATAAAGACAACCAAATTGGAAAGGAAGAAGTTAAATTGTCCCTCCTTGCAGACAACATATATTCTATATATAAGATAGTTAATTATAAAGATTTCACAAAAAATATTAGAACTGACAAACAAATTCAGTAAAGTTGTAGGATACAAAATCAACATGCCAATATCAGGAGCATTTCCCTACACTGAGATGGGGAAACTTTTCATGTTGGAAGGCAGCATTAATTTAGCTGTAATCAAATAAGGCCACATTCAAGAAACTTCAATTAGATATACTTAAAAATGTACATTATTTTGTAAAAATCTAACTACTATCTACCTAATAATTTTAAAACATGAAAACTATGTTTTAATTTTAAAGTTACTAACCTTTTAAAGTTAACTAAACTAATGACTTTGTTGTGTTTGCTCTTTGTTGGAAAGCATTTGAATATTTAGTTCCAGAATGGAAGTCTGCAGTTTCAGTTGATACTCTAGATGGGTTTCAGTAATTTGTGACCTTAAGGGCGTCTTGATTTAGGTTAGGTAGAAGACTGTAGATTTGCAGCAATAAGTGGTTGAAAAGCAAGAAAGCATTTTTCAGGTATTTTGCCAAAGGCTGGGTATCCTACTGCATTGTCCATATTTCGACTGATCTTTCTTAGCATCAGATAATGACTTTAAAATGTCATCTACTGAGAGCTCAGTCAATTCCATCTGTAGGTCTTTAGGTGCCTTGGTCATAGCAACTAGTAAGGCTCAAATGCTAATTCGAGTGTGATGTCATAATTCTCAAAGTCAGTGAACCTTTCATTGTATTCTCCAATTAATAGATCTGTAACAGCTGCATATTCCCCACCCCTGCTTTATATTGACAATGAACTTTATGAAAAAATAAATCAAGAGAATAATTCCATTTACTCTATCTATGCAAAATAAAATACTTATGACTAAATTTAAGCAAGGAGGTGAAAGACCTGAACACTGAAAACCATTCAACATTAATGAAAGAAATCGAATAAGGTACAAGTAAATGGAAATACATCTAGTGTTCATAGATTATAAGAATATTGTCACACTACCCAAAGTGATCTACAGATTCAATGTAATTCCTACTAAAATTCCAATGTCATTTTTTTCATAGAAACAGAAAAGGTAACCCTAAAATTCATATGAAACCACAAAACAAAAACAAATAGCCAAGGCAATCATGAACAAAATGAACAAACCTGGAAGCATTACACTACCTGACTTCAAACTATACTTCAAAGTGATAGTAATTAAAACAGTATGATACTGGCATGATCATAGCCCAAAGGAACAGTTTAGTCTCTTTTGCTAATCATTTTTAGGTACTTCAGCACCAGAAAAACAGCTATGTTGAGAAATTGAGAAATATGTAGTTCTCAGTGCAAGAAGAATGAGTAATTATCATCCAATGCTTAAGAAATAAAAAAGCTAAAATAATAAATATAAGGTCAAATATGTGAAAGATATTGCTAAGCAGACATCATTATTTTATACAATATGAAATTGCATTGGTATTGTGGATGTAATTAGTTAGGAAGTATGTACAGGTGAGCACACATGCACATAATTTTGCAGGCAAGATAACACTACAGAGACCCAAAGTAACATATAGAAGAACAAGAGTTATCTTAGGACGTTTTCCATCTGTAGTTAGTTTCTTATTAATAAAGCTTCTAGGTTGAGAAATCACAGCTTCTTAGCTTGTATTTATTATAACCTCTTTATGCCAGTCAACTTAATATTCTGAACTTAAGTGTATTTCCTTTCTCTGCAACCCAGATAGCAACCTCCAATGCTGAATTTTGCTGAAAATTCTCTAAAAGTAGGTGTGATGTGAATATCTCTTTTGTCTCAGATGACAGCAGTATTCTTTAAAAATTCAAATGAGTAGTGAACAGCCAACTCCCTGTCTCTCCGTAGTTCTTATAAAATCATACTCTTATTTGGACCTCTTTCCAGTTTCTCTAATTTTTTTAATTAAATTTTTGAAGAGTGTGAGTACATAAAAATGATTGCAAATATTATCACTGTTTCTAGTCTTATCTTGCTAAAACTAATTCTGAGTTTAGTTTGCCTTATCATGAATATCTCAATTTGAAAAGTTTTGATATTTTCAATTGACACACCTGGAGAAGCCTGCGAAAACTAACGTTGAAGCTTATGAATGCTTAAATAAGATTTAGATTGTTTCGAAACATCTTCACCAATAATAACATCAGGCTCTTATTTAAGTTGGAAATTTACCCTGGGTCTGATTTTATTTCTTGTTCAACATGACCTGGTGACTTTGGGATCCCACATATTATCAAAAATCCATAGTACTTGGAATAGAACAGAAGGTAGAAAGAGTAACATCAGTTCGGGTAAAAAACCCAATTAGTGTTGTACATTGTTGCCTCCAGAAGAGTTTATTCCTCCATCTCATTCAACCTCACTGTTGTATTTTACCTGATTTTAGAGAACCAATATGACTCCACGTTTGGGAAAATGTGTGGATTATTACATGTATTACTTTAAATATTTAAGTTTAAATAAGTTTTAAATCATATATTTCATAAAGATCTATTGTCAAATACATCTCTTATTTTTCTAATCTCTTTCCATCTTCTGGTACACAATTAACTATAATTATAGGCATTAAAAATCATAACCAAAATAATTTATTGTTAAAATAGCTAATTTTTGAATAAATAGTTGACATGCTATTGATTGATTGCATTGATATGTTTACAATTGCAATATGGAGGTCAATATTCCTCAACATTTTAAAATTTATATTTCCTTTTAATAACTGTAAATATAAATTCATTTCCCTACCTTCAGTCCAGAAATGCTGAAATATAATTCTTTAAAACCTCTTCTATTTGAATCTCCATATTCTATCTACAATAATACTTGAATCATCCAAGACAATTCTGGAAAGTATATTTCACCTATTGTATAAATAATTGCTCTTCACATCCAGTTAAATAAATTTTAACTTGGAATTAATTATATCTTTCCCTACACAAGAGGGATTCTTTCCCTGAATAAGAATTTTTGGACTAGGTGTCTTTAGAATTATCATAAACTCACTGGACATTTTCTTCAAGATAAAGAATGTGAGATTACTCTGCCACCACTTGTAATATGTCGGGAAGCTCAACATCCAGTGTCCTATCTTTGCCACAGCAGATTCCAGATGCTAGTGTGATAACTAAAGCAATGTGAAAGGTTAGGCACAAAGTGTAGCAAGTTGTAAGCGGATGTTAAACTCACAACTAATAAATGCAGAGTGTGCTGTGTGTAGGAAGGGCACGCTTGTAGCCCTGGCTTGGGCGGCGCAAAGGCATTACATGTAACCAAAATGTTTGCACCTCAGCAACATTCTGAAATAAAAAATAAATAAAAACAAAAAATACTTATATTAAATTAGATATTCTTTAGAATATAGTTGGGATAATACTTAAATAATAATCCAGGCGTAATCAGATTATCATTTTTCCAAATTGTTTAATTTTTCATTATTTTTGATTTTATCTTCCTACAAACCCTAATCTAAAAGATTATTCTATTTCCTCATCATAGAAAGTTTTGTATTTTTAAGGCTATTTTTTAGAGTAGTTTTAGGTTCACAACAAAATCAAGAGGGAGGTACAGAGACTCCCACAGACACATGGCTTCCTCCATTATCAACCTCCACCAGGGTGGTGTATTTACTATAATTGAGGAAATGATTGATACTGATATATTGCATTGTCCAAAGTCTGTGGTTTACATACAGTTCACTCTTGGTGGTGTATACTATGAGTGTATTCTATGAGTTTGGACAAATGTATGATGCCAGGTACCCCATCATTATTGTAGCACACATATTATTTTTACTACTGAAAATCCTCTATGCTCTGCCTATTTATTCCACTTGCCTCTAATCCCTGGGACCACTGATCTTATTACTTAATTTCACAGTTGAGCTTTTTCCAGAATGTCACAGAGTTGTAACCATATAGTATGCCACATTTCTAGATTGAATTATTTCATTTAACAATATTTATGTAAGTTTCCTTCATAAACTTTCATGGTTTTATAGCTTATTTCTTTTTACCACGGAGTAGCATTCCATCATTTGGAAGTACCACACTTTATTTGTCTATTAGGCTATTCAAAGACATCTTGGTTGCTTTCACATTTTGACAGTTATGAGTAACGCTGCTATAAATGTTCATGTGCAGATGTTTATGTGGACAAAGTTTCAACTCCTTGAATGCACACCAAAGGACTCAACTGTTAGGTTTAGTTTTGTAAGAAATTGCCAAACTAACTCCCAAAATTGCTTTCTCATTTTGCATTCCCACCAGCAAAGAATGGAGTTCCTGTTGCTCCATATCCTCTCTATCATTTGTTGTCTTCTGTGTTCTAGATTTTGGCCATTTGAATAGCTTTGTTATTTTAACATGCATTTCTCTGATGATACATGGTTTAGATCATTTTTTGTATGCTTATTTGCCATCTTTATATATTCTTTGTTGAGGTTTCTTTTAAGATATTTGGCCATTTTTTTTCAAATTGGCTGTTTATTTTTTTAATGTTGAGTTTTAGAAATCCTTTGTATACTTTGGAAAACAGTCCTTTATCAGATACGTCTTTTGCAAATATTTTCTCTTAGTCTATGGCTTTATGTTTTATCCTCTTGACAATATTTTTCACAGAGCAGGAATTTTTAAGGTTAATGTAGTTCTGTTTATTAATTTTTTCTTTCATAAATGATGGCTTTACTGTCCTATCTAAAAAGTCATCACCATATACAGGTCACCTAGATTCTCTCTTATGTTATCTTATAAAAGTTCTATAGTTTTGTGTTTTAAAATTAGGCTGTCATCCATTTTTAGTTAATTTTTGTGAAGTGCATAATGTGTGTGTCTAGACTCATTTTATCGCACATGATGCTCAGTTTCTATATTATTTGTTGAAAAGATTATCCTTTCTCCATGGCATTACCTTTGCTCCATTGTCAAAAATCAGTTGGCTATATTTATGTTAGTATATACCTGGGATTTCTGTCCTGTTCCATTGATCCATTTGTTTATTCTTTCACCAATACAATGCCGACTGATCATTGTAATTTTATATGAAGTCTTGAAATTAGGGAATAACAGTCCTCTGACTTTTTATTCTTCTTCAATATTGAATTGGCTATTCTGGGTCTGTTAAACATCCATATAAACATTAGAATCAGTTTTTTAAAGTTTGCTGATATTTGCAAAATAGCTTTCTGGATTGTGGATAGTTGTTGTTATTGTTCTTAATGATGCTAAATTAATCCAGTCAAAAACACAACAAGTTTGACTAACTTGGGGTAATTATGTAATTAATCAAAGTTGAGTCCCTACTTTTAACCAGTTATGAAATTATCATTGAATCTACTGAACAAAATCTATTGAGAGCTTATTATATACCAAGCATTATATACAATCTTCCTATTTTATTATATCCATTGTAAAGTATTTTATAATGTTTGCATTTACAACTTATCAATTGATTCAGCTGCAAAATAGGGTGAGTTAAAAAGGTAGAAGACCATTTTTTAAGCGTAATAAAAAGCTGCATTGTATTTAAAAGCAAATTAACTTAGCATTTATTTCTGTCCTATTATGGGGAAAAGTGATAGTTACATAAGTATGGTAAATGTATTAATATGAGATTCTGGGGTGATTAATATGAGATTCTGGGAGATTCTAGGGTGAAGGCAATGTTTTGCATTCTGTTTTTTAACCCAGTGTTGGTTACATTGGTGTTCAATTTGTGACAATTTGTTCAATAATACCCTCATTTATTTATACATTTTTCTCTCTTTCTCTCTCTCTATATATATATACTTTAATAAGATATTCACAAAATTTAAAATTTTTATAAGGAAGAAAGTGTTTTAATCTTCTTGTGTCTATGTACCTGGTTGGTGTACAGGGTGAACATTTACATGCAAGATGGAAACATGTAATCTGTGTCACTGCAATGATTTTATATAAATTAGATGTATGTCAGTTGCATGTATTGGTAATATTATGGAGCTGAGGTTAGGGGAGAAGAAAGAATAATTCACAGACTAGCTAAGAATCATAATGCAAGGATTTAGTTGTGCATTTGCTACTCTGTAAACAATTAGAAGAGTTGTGGTTGGAGCACAAAGTTGTGGTTGAAGTGCACAAAGCCAATGCAATGAGAAACTTGTGCCAATTAGAAGCACTTTTTGGTCAAATTGTGCCAAAATGGTTTTTGTTATAACTTAACTTACTCCCTCCCCCCCACCATTATTTCCAAGGTCCTAGAAATATCTGATCTATGCACATATATTATCAAAACAAGTTATAATAATTTAATCTTTGAAATTTTTGATTCTTCTGATTTATGTATTTTAGTTTAGACAAAATTTGAAATAATCTACTCACCTGGAAACAATAGATATTTTTGGAGTATTTAAAAAAATTAACGTATTTTAACAATTCTATATTCCATATTATATAATTATAATTCCATAATTATGTATTATAGAATATATAATTAGTATATTCTACATTATAAATTCTTAGAAGTCAGAAAAGTGATTACATGTGGTATGAGTAGGTTTGTGACTGGAAGGAAACCTGAGGGGAGATTCTGGGGTGAAGGCAATGTTTTGCATTCTGTTTTTCAATCCAGTGTTGGTTACATTGGTGTTTAATTTGTGACAATTTGTTCAATAATACCCTCATTTATTTATGCACTTTCATATATATATATATATATATATATATATACTTTAATTAGATGTTCACAAAATTTTAAATTTTTATAAGGAAAAATTGTTTTAATCTTCTTGTGTCTATAGTACTAAAATAATTATTTAATTAAATTTTTAAAAATTTTGCATCTTATTTGAAAAGGATTTATTTTCTCTGTGGTTGAAATTATCAATTAACATGTGTTAATCAGATCCCAAATTAAAAAAAAAAACCCTAAAGCGCTTAGAAAACAACATGAAATAACCATGCTTTTAAAAATCATTTAGCTATTTTAAAATTACACTTAGTTTATTAAATAAACCTCATGAAGATCACATGATTGTGAGTATTCACACATTGTATCACAAATGCTGCATTTTGAAGACTCCATTATAAGTTCTTGGTTTTTATTTCTTTAATGTTCCATTAACTTTAATAGAATCTTACTAAGATTCTTGACTAACTTTAGACAAATCAGTTCATGAGAACAATATTATATCCAGGGTTAGTAAACTTTCTGTAAATGTCCACATAGTAAATATTTTAACCTTTGCAAATCAGATAGATTCTGTCTTAACTACTTACAAAGGCCACTGCAGAGCAGCCATAGCCATTATGTAAATTAATGGATGTGGCTATGTTCCAATAAAACTTGAGTTACAAAAATTAACAGTACACTAGATTTGATCATTGAGCCTTGGTTTGCCTTTTCCGAATATACTGCCATGAAAAAGTTTGCTCATTGTTTGTATGTGTTTGACAATCCAAGTATATTCAGGTTCACACTTAAAATAACTTGACTTTAATGAAAAAGTTAGTTAGCTTCTGATGAACAGATAAATTAATGATGTTTATAAAAAATTTTAAGCTATCAACTATCTTAACATATTTTACTGGAAAAAAAGGGGCTGTACAAAATATCATCAAATCAAGAGAAGTCTATACTGTATCATCTTTGGATTATAAAAATTAAAATTTCAGTGATCACAGCAGTAATCAGTATCATTGAGTCACATGTGATGGTTTAAAAATTCTGAGTTTTTGGAATTCTATTCAATTTTGTCTGAAAATGAAGAAAGCCCTTATAAGGTAGTATCTCTTATACTCCCTCTTTCAGTGATAATATTCCAGCTTTCATCTGGATTACAGGTTAATCTTTAAATTGACTCCTTTTATTAAAGACACTATTTTTATAAGTATTGAATTATATGATAATATAATTGTTAATACTAATTCATCAAAATATAATATTAATTATTACTTATAAAATAAGTGAATGAAACAAATATTCAAAACTTCTACTTTAGTGCCAGCTACATCTCTTAAGGAGAAACTCACAATTTTTTTCTCTCTAGTAGCCATTTTCTTGCTAGATCAATCCATTTCTCATTTCACTTTTTAAAATTGTTATAACAATACCCATAAAATTCCATTGCATCTACTGAATTTATTATATAATATGATATCTGTATAATAATACCACAAGGATTGTTTTACCAAGTTTTCTCAACAGGCACAAATTTTAATAATCCCACTGGTCAATTTTTATACAGAGAGTTCAAAAGCCTGTTAATGGAATTGAACAATTATTTACTTTGATTGATGAGTGAAAATAAAGCACTTAATCTACTAGCATGTGCAGGCGTAGAATGTCAGTTTTATTATGTCAGTTTCATTATTACTGTCAAATAAAAATGCAATAACTCTTATTTTATAGGAATTTGGCAATTTCGTATATATTTAATCATGCTATTCCTCCCTGAAATATAAGGAGAGGAAGATGGGACCTTTAAGCAGACCTTTTTTCCAAGTTAAGAAATAATAATCAACGTAACAACCTATTTAACAGTGACCAATGATTCAGTCTTTTCTAATATAAGGACATGCACATGTGCTTGGAGGATAAGAACACACACACTTTTTATCTGTTTCATCAATTTTTACATAATTCTTATTTATGCTTTTGTGACCTTTCTTATAGCATGTCAATTAACTGACACTCAGGTTTTAAAATATGTCATTTCTAAATAAGCTTTAATAAATTTCGAACAAATTTACACATCAACCATAGAAAGAATCACGAACCAACTGAAACAGAATTTTCTGTCTTTACTCCTCTCATACTTTGAATCAAGGGGATGTATTTCCCTCTTTGTTTCCATTTTCTAATTGTTAGCAATTCCTGCTGCAGCAGCAGAAACAGCAATGGTATTAGTCTTGAACTTCTGAAGGATTTACAAAGTAAATTAAAATGTTTTGTATTGTGCAAATTAAATTATGTTTTCCAAAAAATGATAGAAAGATAAAACTGTCAGAGTATAAGAACTGTAAGACCAAAGAAAGAGAGACAGACCATAGTGATGCTAGAGTTTAATTTTTTTCTTTCCTGGAAACCCAAACTTATTCACAATATTGATGGTGGGAGAGTAAGGGGAAGGCTACAGACCCATAGCAAACTACCAAGGAGGAAATTATGGGGGTGATTTGTTGCCCTAGGAAGAGTTAATTTAAATCCATATAAACAAAGGGCAGTCAGATGTCAAATTCAACTTCATTTTAAACTAGCATCATTCTAGCTAAAAAATTCTGGCATCATTTTTAACTCACTGAAATGCAAGCAATCTTAGGTATTTATAGTAATTATAGTCATAGAACTCAGCAAAGAATATTACCACAACCTTTTGTATCTACTGGCAGCAGACCATATGTCACTATCTAAACAGATTCAAATACTCTGTGTGATCTGGGATTAATGATACTTTGACAGGTGCCTATTTCATAAAGTCTTACAAATAGATGTATATATAGGTGTGCATAGGAAGAGTGTTAGATGCACCACCATGAAATGTTTGTGAAAATAAAAAATATATATATATATAATAATAGTGCCTTTATTTTTAGTAACTCAGATAATTTATGTTGTAAAATAAAGTAAAACCTAAATTGCCTTTTAAAATGTTTGGTTGAACAGAAAGAATTTTGAAGAATAAACTAAGAATCATGCAAGGATCAAAGAAATATTTTTGAAAAGAAAAATCAAGTGTATTTAATATCAGCCATTAGGGGGCTATATAATAAAAGATGATTTTGAAGAGCATAACTATATAAATGGACCATCCATACATAATAATTTGAGGAGAGATTTCTTTTACAATCTGCTACATAGAAGATAAACCCTTTCTTTATGTGAAAATAGGCATAGCTAAGTTATGTAATTTCATTCTAACACTCCCTTTTGCCCCTGTCAGAAATGTGATTTTCTTGAGATAAATGGCTATATATCAGAATGCATTTTTTTTTAAATTTCAGAATATTACCAGAGTACAAGCTATTTGGATATAAAAATTGTTTTTGTACCATGCCCATCCCCTAGATAATGTGAATTGTACCCATTAGGTATGACTTTACCCATCTCCTCCTCCTCACATCCAGCTGCTTGATTTCCAGTGAATGTTATTTCCATATGTGCACATAGGTATTGATCCATTAGTTACAATTTCATGGTGAGTACGGTGTTTGTTTTTCCATTCTTGTGATACTTCACTTAACACAATGGTTTCCAGCTCCACCCAGGATAATACAAGAGGTGCTAGTTCGCTAATTTTTTATGGCTGAGTAGTACTCCATGGTATACATATACCACATGTCATTAATCCACTCAGGTATTGAGGGACACTTGGATTGTTTCCACATCTATGCCATTGTGAATTGTGCTGCTATAAACTTTTCATATGTTTCTTGGCCATTGGTCTATCTATCTGTTCATGATTTTTCACAAACCTAGAAAAAAATAATTGCATGCTTTGTATGGAACCAGAGACAATCCCATAGAGCCAAAGTAGCCTTAAGCAAAAAGAACAATTTGGGAGGCATCAATTTAGCAGACTTCAAGCTATACTATAAGGCTATAGTAACCAAAAGAACATGGTATTGGCACAAGAACAGAGATGTAGAATAATGTGTTAGAACAGAGAACCCAGGTATAAAATCATCCACATATTGCCATCTGATCTTTGACAAAGCAGACAAAAACATATACCATGGAAAATAATTCAATAGCCACATGTGAAAGACTGAAACAGAATCCCCATCTCTCACCACTCCCAAAAATCAAATCACAATGGATAACAGACTTAATCCTAGGTGTGAAACCATAAGGATTCTAGAAAATATTGGAAAAAACCCTTTCAGCCCAGGTGAAGAATTTATGAAGAAGATCACAAAAGCAATTATGGTAACAATAAAAATAGATAAATGAGACCTGATCAAATTAAAAAGGTTCTGCACAGCTAAGGAAATAATCATTAGAGTGAACAGACAACCTACAGAATGGCAGAATATATTGCATGGTATATATCTGATAAAGGGCTGATAACTAGAATCTATAAAGAACTCAAGAAAATCAGCAAGAAAAAATACCTAACAACTCCATTAAAAATGGGCAGAATTCCATGCTTTTAGTTTTAAATATTTTCTTGTCTATATCCAAAACTTAGAAAACATGAAGAATGGCCTAAATATATTTTCTTCAAGTGTAAAATGGGAATTACAGTATAATTATAAGGTGAAAGGCCATATTTAGCTCATAGGATTACTTTAATTCAAAAATGGAAAAACATATGTGATATACTTAGCAAAGTAAACATTTAATAAATGTTAGTATCGTTTTTCAAGTTAATGTTTTGTCATTAACATACAGTTTTCTGTTTGTCTTAAATTACAATTTCTTTGTGTATGTATGTATGTGTATTTTTTGTTTTGTATTAATAGCAAAAATTTCTATGGCCAATTTTCAGCAGCCACTTGGAATATTGAAAAGGTAACCAATTTAGAGTTATGTTTAGTAGAGCAACTACTATATATCAAGCATAGTAGCTAGTTCCTAGAGAGACATTCTTAAAAAAACAGACAAACAAAAAAACACAAAGATACAATTTCTGGCCTGAAGGGCAGAATAATCCAGCACCCATGCTGCCCAGGTGAAAGTCAACTGGGTTGGAGAGGAGATAGGAAAGACCTAGAAAAGAGTTCTTAGGTGAGGTAGAATCTCACCCTGAATCATTGTGGAGAAGATTGGTAGGGGAGAAGGGGAAGAATATTTTAGGCAGAGAGAGCACATGGGTACAGTGTGGAGGTACATGTGTGTATTACAGCTAACTCACGTAGTTACTCCTGATTCTCCCATGTTCTGTGCAAGCCATTTTAGCTCTTTGATTGAATTTCCTCATTATGAATTGAAAATACAAAACATATAAGCTATTTCTTCCTAGTGATTTTTCTTAGAGACAGGGGTCAATTGAAATACTCTCTTAAGGGCATTTTTATAGTTTACAGTCATGTGAGAATATGAGTTATAGTATTTGTATGATTAGTATTTAGTTTTGTAAAATATTTATTTGTTTAGTGAATTTTTATTGGATTACTGCTGAAGTATTTAAGGTTTACAGAGTTCTTTATGCTGGCTGCTAATTTTGATATTAACTCATTGGATCTCCATAATCACTGTGTGAGCAGACACATAGCTATTATTTAGCAAACTCAAAATTTCAACTCACTAATCTTGTTGTCCCAGTGACCACAAACTCAGCTCATAAACTTACACTCTTGCAATATTACCTAGTTATTGTCTATTATTTGGTTTACAATGTCTCTATTGCCAAGATAATGAATAGTAGTGTTCTTGCCTTCAAGGAACATACATAAAGTTTTAGGGCGCCCAGAGAAGTAAATGGTTATTATGATAAGGAAGATGTATATTACTAAGTATGAAGGAAGAAAGTCTGGTCTACATAAGGGATTTGAAAAGGCCTATTTAAGAATGTTATCTAGAGACTAAAACATGAATGATGTTTTGACAGAATCAGGCAAAGAAATTAGGAAGGACAATTCAGGCAGAAAGCCTAAGGGTATCACAGCTAAACATTCATCCCTGTTTGTCTGGGAAAGTCTCACTTTATGCCTGATGTCCTGGTGCAATTATTATAGTAAGACCCACTTTAACTCTCAGAAGTGTCCTGGTTTGGACGATAAATTACATAGCGACCCTACCTAAGGGCAGGGACACAGAGTTGTGAACAAACAGAGCATGTTTGGGGAAATATGAGCAATTTATCATGGCTAGAATTCAGAATGTGAGATGGAAATTGTAAAAGATTAGAGAACCAGGGAATACAGCATGAAGGCCCTTGCCCCTCAGGTGAGGGGAATTTAAGTTTCATTTTAAGGGCGGTGGGATGACACTAAAAGGTTTTAAGCAAAGGATACAGTGTGATTCTATTACACTTTGAAAGATCACACTGGCATTATTAAGGAGAATGTATCTGTATGATGTAAGATTAGAGGGAGGGAGATAAAAAAATTCATTTAACACATATTTTATCAGGGCACAACTATGTGCCAGCACCATTCTAGGGCCTGAGGACACCTCAGTGTACAAATTATGCAAGACCCCTACCTGTCCTCATGATGCTTTCATTTTCATAGGAAGAGGCACAATAACAATTGTGAACTAAAATAAAATCTTAAGCTTCCACCTCCCCCCCCCCCAGCTGACTAAATAAACCCTCTCTTGGCCAAGGCAACCCAGAGTTACACAAAGCTGAGTTGCTGGCCCTGAGAAGGGAGGTCAGACATGCCTCATCATGTAACTCATTAACAGGGCTAAGGTTATACAAGACAAACCTACAGGTCCTCAACTTACATAACAAATCACTTGAATCTGGGTGGTCTATGTCCCCTGCCTTGTCTCTGATTAACAGACTTCCTTATCTTAAAACATTCCAAGGCTTCATTTCTTTAACCAATTACAAATCAAAGAGTCTTTAAACCCACCTATGACCTATAAGCCTCACCCTCCCCACGCTTTGGGATGTCCCACTATTTAGGGCCAAAGCAATGTACACCTTCCATGTATTGATTTATGACTGTGTGTAATTCCAGTCTCCTTGAAATGTATAAAAGCGAACTGTAACCCAGCTATGGCAAATCTACATGTTCAAGGCTTCTTGGGTGTAGCTCCGGGCAGTGGCCCTCAAATTTGGTTCAGAATAAACCTCCTAAGATTATTTTACAGAGTATGGTTTCTTTTCCATTGACATAATAAACATAACAAATGAGGAAATGTAAAGCCCAGGAGAGATGGATCAGGGTCACCTTGTAATTTCAAATAAAGTGACCAGGGAAGGATTCCAATGTCACATATAAGCAAAGATCTGAAGATAATGAGGATGTTAGCCATTCAGATATCTCAGAGATGTCCCAGTGGGAGGGAATAGCTGATGTAGTGGCTGGCCCTGAGGTAAGAGTAGCTGGGAATACCAAAGAACAGTGCCTTTGATGTAGTTGAAGCTAGATGAACAAGGGATAGGAGAGGATGCCAGAGAGGCTTGAAGGGTCCAGAGCCCTTAGGACTTTTCAAGCAGTTTTAAGGAATTTGAGTTTTACTTCCAGTGACTCAGGAAGCCATTGCAAACATCCAGAAGTCTATGATTCAATTTTTACAAGGATTGCTCCCATTGCTCCTTTGAAAATAAATTATAGGGGACATAAGTTAGTCTATGAAAGACCAGTTAGGTGCCATTACAGGAATCTAGATCAGAGGCATTGTTCTATGGATGAAACTTTGTCAGCCAAATGGAGACAATAAAAAAACAGATTTTGATCCTGTTATCAGACAAGATAGAATTGAAGCCAAAAGAAATGAAAGAAGAGATAGAAAGACACCTTATAAGGTAAAAGGCCATATCTTATAGGGATATAAAATGATTTTGAAAATCTGTGGGCCAAATTAAAAAAAAAATTCCTTATAAATACATGCTACAGGAAATACAGTGAGAGATTGACAAAACATATTAAAAATAGATTTTAACAATTCTTAGTTCAAGACATGTCAAATTCACAAATGCTATTAAATGTACTGGGAATAACTTAGCTGTGCTTCAACATTCAAATGCAATAAAAAGAGGCTGATAATTAAATTACCTTTTCAAAAAATGGTTTGTGTTGTAGCAACAAACAGCATAAACAACATCAAAAGGTAGGTTTCAAGCTGAGAGAATTTATTTGCAATATAGAATATTGATGGAAAGGGTAATCTCCCCAATCTCCCCAATATAAAAATAATTCTTATAATCCTATGGCAAAAATAACTCAAAAGCCTGATAGAAAATAGACAAAATCCATGAACAAACAATTCACAGAAACAAATATATGATTTATTAAATGTATCAAAATATTCAGGATTCTACTGTTAAGAGAAAAATGAACTAATATTGAGATAATACTTTTCACATATCATACTGTCCAAAATTAACAGATGTCAGATATCACAGTGTAAAAATCATTATTCCTCAACCAGTTTCCAGTTCTGAAGCAAATTTTAGATAGGGGCTTGCTGATTGAAAAGGAGATCCTCGAAGGAGGATCTTACAATGATACCTCAAGAATGGTTAATAATCATGTATTGTATATTTGAAATTTGCCAAAAGAGTAAATCTTAGTGTATCATAACACACCCAAAATGGTATCTATATGAGGTGATGCACATGTTATTAGCTTAATGGTAGTAATTACTTCATAGTGTATATGTATATGAAACATCACATTGTACATCTTAAATGTATACAATTTTTGTATGTCAATTATACCTCAATAAATCTGAGAAGAAAAACAATATTCACTAAGTGTTCTTCCATGAAAAATTTGATTAATGTAAGTCATAGATGGTAACAGTCTCCTCTATTTCTCTGGGCTAAATCTCCTTGGTTCACCTTCAATTTCAGCAGCAGCAATGCTGGACAGCTCTGTGTAAGTCAGGCTTATCTCAAACTTACAGCATGCCACCTGAGGCACAGATCTACTGTTCTTTCTGTCTCTGGTCTTTCTCCGATGCTGTAGGAGCCTGCTTGACCCATATGGACTTCTTCAGCCTAAAAGTGCTGTAGTTAATGTTCATGGGAATGCCCTCAACTAGTAGGAGACAGGAGCTGAAAGATTAATTAGCCTTTCAAGCAGACAATTCTGAAACCATACTGTATATTTCAAGATGGTCTGGAAGAGTACCCTCACACCCTGCCTCACTGCCCACAGCAGTGACATTGAAAATATACCCTTGTATTGGGTTTTCATCCTCCACTGACTCACTCTTTCGGCTGTCTCACTTAAGCTTCCGGGGACCACCTCCCAAATCAACTACTAAACCTACATCCTTCTCCCTAGCAGGATTTTAAGGGGAACCCCTCAAAACACTCTTTATAATCTATGTTTTTTGTCCTTTTGGAAAATTCTCTTTTTGGTTATAACAAAACTGAAATATTCAATATGTAAATCTTCACAGAAAACATATGCTGATCCTGTTCCTAAATGAATCAATTTTCTTAACATGTTGTACTTTTATATATAATAAAAGAGATTAATTTATTGTGTTATTCTTTCTCTCTGTCTATATGTAGATAGATAAATAGATAATATATATAGATATACATTTATTATGGTAAGAACACAATATGAGCTCTGCTCACTTAACAAAGTTTTAAGTGTACATTATTGTTGATTATGGGTACAATAATCTACAACCATTCTCTGGAGTTTAATTATTTTGTTTCACAGAAACTTTATGTGTATTAATTAGAGACCCTCATTTCCCTAGCCCCTGGTAACCACCATTCCATGCACTGATTCTATAAATTTGACTATTTTATCTTCCTTATATAAGTGAAATTATGTAGTGTTTGTCTTTCTGTGACAGGCTTATTTCACTTAGGACAATGTACTTGAGGCTCTTTGAGGTTTTTGCATATTGCAAAATTTCTTACATTTTAGTGCTGAATAATATTTCATTTTCTTCTTCCATTCATCTGTTGATGGACATTTAGGTTGTTTCCACAGATTAGCTATAGTAAATAGTGTTAAAATAGACATAGAAAGGCTAGTATCTCTTCAAGATCCATTTTTAACTCCTTTGGATAAATACCCAGGAGTGGGATTGTATAGTAGCTCTATTTTTGAAGAATCTCCATACTATTTTCCATGGAAGCTGCATCATTTTGTATTTCCACCAACAGTATGCAAGGGTTTCAATTTCTCTTTACCTGTGCATACACTGTTTTCTTTTTTTTTAAATAACACTCATCCAGACAGGTATAAAGTGATAACTCCTGGTGGTTTTAATTTGCATTTCCATGATAATTAATGACATTGGAACTTTTTTTTTTTTCATATATATGCTGGCCATTTGTATGTCTTCTTTGAAAAAATGTCTATTCATGTCAATTTTTTATTGGGTTGCTAGTTATGTTTTCCTATTGAGCTGTAGGAGTTCCTTCTATATTTTTGAAATTTTCCCATTATCACATATATGGTTTGCAAACATTTTCTCTCATTCCATAGGTTGGTTTTCATTCTGTGGTTGGTTTCTTTTGTCATGCCAAAGCTTTGTAATTTGATGTAGCTTCAATTGTCTATATTTGCTTTTGCTGCCTATGCTTTTGGTATCATAGTTATGAAATCATTGACAACACCAAAGTCATGAAAGATTTCCCCTATGTTTTCATCTAAGAACATCACAGTTTCAGATCTTATATCTAAGTTTTTAATATATTCCGAGTTTATTCCTGTTTATGGTATAAGATAAGGCTCCCATTTCATTCTTTTGCATGAGGACACCAAGTTTTTTCCACACCATTTGTTTAAGAGGCTATTTTTTCCCCTGTCCCCATTGTATGTTCTTTCCACCCTTGATCAGTTGATGGTATATGTGTGGATTTATTTCTGGGCTCCTACTATGTTCTATAAATATGTATGTCTTACATAATCTTGAGAAAGAAGATTTTTCAAAATACATAACAAACCTATAGTAATTTTCTGTTTTCAAAATACATTATAAACCTATAGTAATCGAAATAGTATGGTACTGGCATAAAGATAGAAATGTAGATTGGTGAAACAAAATAAATATATTATAACCCATAAATAAATCTATTATAACACTCACGTGGCAAATTTAATAATAGCAAAATGCTTCTGCTTTAAAAGTCACAGAAGTTTGTAGTGCCTATTAGAAGTAGAGAATTATAGGCCAGAAATAGGCAGTTTTGAAGTGTGGTTTGAGAAAGGCATATATATATATATATATATATATATATATATATATATATGTAATGATAATGTCATCATCTGTTGTTGCTTGAGAAGTGCCAGGTCTTTCAGTAGAATACAAGTATTAGGTCATGTAATCATCTCATCACTCTGACCTAGCTGCTATTTAATCAGGGAAATTAGAAAAGAGAATGATTAGGTTTTCTAAAGTCACGCCAAGTAGCTACTGTTGAAACCCAAGTCAGACGCCAAACTCTTTAGTGTAACTATTGCTGATTGTTAAAATACTTGTTATGATGAAAAATCAAGAGACTTTTTTACTTTTTGACATACTACATGCTAGTATGTCATTTCATATTGATATCAGAAAATAAAATTTAATTATCCATTACTATCAGTTATACTGCTGTCATCACTACATTCTTTGTGTAGTCATTAGTGGCTTAAACTCACACTATCATAGCATTTTCAGAAATGAAGACTTGGTGTGATCCCACAAAGCAGCTGCAGGAGCGTATGCATTTCCTATCCTGACATGGCCATGACTAGATGTCTCTTCTGACTGGGTTCTACTCATTACATTTCAGGCAGATTGTGTGAGATGAGTGTATGTGCCTAATTAGAGAAGTTCCACTAATCTGGGGAAATGAATCAGGGGCTCTCTGTCATTTCTCATATTCACGCTGTATGTAGTGGATAGGGCACACTTTTTCTATCCTGACGAAAACACAACATCTTTTTCTTGAAACTGGAAAACCAATTCCTACACATGACACCTGAGATCATTTGAAAATAAATTTAGAAAACTAGAAAAAAATTTGGCTGCCTTAACTACTTGGCTGGAAAGCACTCTCTTCTCAGGATTTAGATTCTTCCCTCTGGGGCAGACAGCTATACTTTGAAGAAACCTGGATACCATGGAATTAGAGTGACATTACAGATTTAAATACCTGAATGAACATGTAAGCTTTTTTAATATTATTAACTTCTCAGTATGTGAGAACAATAGCGATGCATCTTGACAATGAGCAAATAAATCCTCAACTTGTAACCTTCAAGATACTTACCATATACTAAACACATCGAAGCATAGATACTTTGAAGAAATGTTACTATGTTTATCAAATGCTTTTTTTGACAATTGCATGAATGAGTTAATGACATGGGCAAAACTAACTCTTAGGAAGCTATAGTAGCAGAGTATCATTTGCAGAACGGATTACTGAGTGAAATATTTACAATAAAACGTATTCCAATAAATAGGGAAACATTATCTGGAAGCATTTAGGCCATTTTTACTGAAGCTGCTAGAGATAGCTATAATTTCCTGAAGAAATAGACAGTTTGGACACATAATTTAAATTACAAAAGTTGTTTTTATTACCCTACATTATTACTTTTCAGATGAATTTAGTTTTGTGTTCATGAAAGTCATAGAGATTCTTTCCAAGATTATCAAATTGCCAATATCTACAGCTATAAACTGTAACCTTGGTTGTGTAACAGTTGGAATATAGAGGCTGCTAATGGTTTGAAACCCTATATTATTCTACCAGCTAATTACTCTAAACTGTTATATATAAGGTTTTTTCCACAACTGTTGAGAGGATGCACCCTTGATTTGCTCTTACGAGAATCATGCACAGCGTAGGAAAAATGTCAAAATTCCAAAAGATAAATTTCATTTGATTGGGTACACAGTCATTAATCATAATTAATTTTGGCACCTTCCGCATTGTTCTATGAGTGTCTGAAGAGGAAAAAAGAAAAAAGCTTATCTTCTTTAAGAGCAGGTTATTGAGAGTGACATGCCTGTTGTTATTAACTAAAAATCCTAAAAGGCTACTTAAGTAATGTAGGAAAATAATGAAAAACAAAGCCTGAATGAAATTCAGCTGTGCAAAGCAACATACCATGTCAAATATTAATAGCTAATAAAATATTTACCATAAATGTATGTGAACTACAAAATTTCTTTCAACAAAATTTTCTTAAATACATGTAAAGTACAACTTGAAAATTGTCAAATTTAGAATAGGGAGAGGTTCTCAAACAATTTTATTTCCAAGTAATGTAATTGCATGTATGTTATGGTTAAGACACAACATCAATTGATCTTAGCATAGGAGAATGCTCAACTTCCTCAGATGATGTTATCATTCATCAGTCTGAAATGGCATAGCTATAGACTTATACATAATTAGGCAGAATTACAATCACAACAGTTTATTCTAGAATCTCTATCAGTGGTGTTATAGGGGGGAAACTGATGAATAGAAGGCATCTGTGAATACACCAGGGGTTAGCAATTTCTTAAGTGACCAGAATGGATCAAGTTTGCAAATCACCCAAAGATGATTTCTGTGCAAGAAATCTAGGTGCCTTATACTTATTCTTCTTCTAACTTCCACTTAATCATATCCTTACGATGTTTCTAGTCTAGGTTTTAATTATCTAATACCTAGATCCTTTCTTAGCAATCTCACTGTTTAGGGTACCTTCCTTTTTCTCCATTCAGTATGCTCTTACCAGCGTTAATTATCCCAGTATTTTATTACAGGCTGTTTCAGAAGCCTGTAATATAGGTGGATCACCATATTAACACTTCTTGTTTGATCTTAAGACTCCTCATCTTTGCTTTCAAACTTTTCATAAGTGTGATTGGAACATTATTCAGCCAATAATATCACCTTCTGCTCCAATAAACACATGGGATCAAGTTACCCATACCTATTCCTTGCTGCTTCTTGCTGCTGAACTTGAATTTTGCTTTTCCTTCAAACCACATCAGAATGCCATGTCTTTCCCTCATCCAGACCTAATACTCCCAATTTTTAAGAATTAGCTTGGGTCTTGCTTATTTCAGAAATACCACATCAATTAACCCAATCCAATCCAATTTTATGAAGACCAAAAAATTACAGAATTACTAAATTCTAGAGATGGAAGGAACTTCAGGAATACCTGGCAACAATCTTGTTTTTAGACAGATATGCAAATGAAACCTAAGATGAGTTGAACTCATCTAGCTAGTGGCAGATTGTCCCTTTCTTGTCTATAATTTCTAATGAATGTTATTACATAATTAGTAAGGGAGACTGCATATTCTTCTAAGGAAAGCACAGGCATTGGACTCAAATCTGTGCTTAAAAGCTAAATCTGCTAATTATTGATTGTGTGATCTAACAAATTTAGCTTTTCCCTTTTTATCTTCAAAATGTCAACAATAACAAGTACCTCAAAATTTTATTTTAAAGATTTAATAAGAAAATGAAAGTGATTTCTCTATCTGCCTTGCACCCAGTAGGTGCTCTGTAAATATATATATATATTTTTTACCTAATTGCTCAATTTGTGTATGCTTTCTTTTTCCAACTTGCATACACTCTTCTAAGGCTGGGGTCAGTATTTTTTACGTTTTTCTTTGTTTTCTTCTCATCAACTAACATAAGAATTACATATTAGGCACTTATATATTTTTTCAATGGACTTAACTCTTTCTTTCTTTCTTCTTCTTGTTCTCTTACTGGAAGTGTGTTCACAAAGGGCATGGAGAACATGAAGGTTTGCAAGAGAGCTACACTTACTGGCTAGATACTCATTACAAAAAGCTCAACTAAAGAACCACGGATTATGCCACTTTGACAAAGTATTTAAAACTACCAAGCGTCTATTTACCAATGTTTGCCAAGAATTTGAAGAATAATTTTTTTTATATAGTCAATGGGTGCTGTTATTTTCCATGGAACCAATGGACTTCGTAGTATTGGGGACTTTGTAATTTTTCTTGAATCTGATGTGGTTAAGCACTGGAGAGTTTTATGGAATCGCATTTTGTAAGTATTTTAATAAAATCTTTAAAACATTGCAAATTCTTAGTCGTTTCAGACTATTTGGTGTCAGGGCTGTTACTAAGATTCTGAACGGATTAATGCTAGCTTTACTATATGGTGGTAATGTGAGCAGAGGTACAACTAAAAGATGCTGATAATATAATACAGAATTTCTATTTCTATAACTAATTTTGCATAAGTACATTCTTCAGTATTGTTCTGTTACTTTGAATGTAGTAAAACTGGATTTGAGCTTGGAATGAATTACATGAGCACCCAATATTCATGTGATCTTTGATTCTGTAGCCTGTTATTACAAAATTAAAATAATACTCCCATAGAAATACTTTATAGAAAATAAAGATATTAATTGGTCTGTTAAAAACACTTGCAGATTGGTATAATTCTGCCTTGGAAAATAGCATCCATGTATCATTAATATTAATAGACAGTTCTAAACCATTAAATAAAATGTTTAAAATTATTTTTTGCTTAAGCATGCAGAAATGGCTGCGTAGGTATTTTATTATGTGGCACAAGATCATACCTGAGATTGCAAACACGTTGTTATTCTTTCTCAAACCGTAGACACTACATACGGTGAAAATCTCACATTTCAAACCAAGGGCTAAGACAAAAAAATTACATTGGATATTGTTTTGTAATTTTATAGAGGGGAAAAGAGACTTTTAAGGTTTAAAGTATCCTTTGTTGCCTCCTCCAAAACATTTTGCCATTTAACCAAATGAACTTTTCCCTAAAGTCAAGCATACAGGAGAGAGATTTTAAAAGTCATGAAGTTTATGACATTTGTAGTAAAGTAATAGCTCCAAGATGATTTGAAGACCAGGATATTTAAATAAAAATAGTCAATATCAATAGTCATGACAATATCAATAGTCATGAAAGATTTTTTTCTTTCATGAGAGAGTTTTTTCTTCCCTTACTAGTTTCCAAACCTCGTCTATTCAATTAATATCATGAATATTTAGAGACATCTAGGCTTTGTACATCTTTTGTAAGGTTTTCTCAGAAATTCCAAATATTCTAGATATTCCTCTTTGCCTTTAGTTATACAACTGTAGGAGAATTGTCAATAAAAATTTATACCATAATGAGAGAAAGATCATAGCCTCAACAAGAATCCAGAGAAGAGATCTAACTCTCAGAATCAATTAAATCAAGAAGCCCTTTCTCAGGCTAAACACCTTGCTGTAAACTCTATACCTGCTGTTGTTCCTGAAAAGAACACTTGCTGTCTACCAAGAGCTTTTTCACTGTTTATAGTGCATAAAGTCTGCCTTCTAACTCTAACATCCTTGTCTCTAGGTTTTACAAACCTGGCTCCTTTAGCCTTTTCTCCTGGGGCCCATTTCTCAAATTGTTAATCATTTTTATTACTCCTCTCTGGATTCTCTCCAAATTCTCTTTATCGTGACTCAGTCAGGGATGTCTAAATGGAACCCACTAAGCTAATAAATATTTGACCACTACTGGAGTTAAAAAGAAAATGTCCTTTGTGATTTATATAGACACTATTTGCCTGAAGTCTTCCTTATTCAGGATTAGAGATAGTGGATATTTGAATTCTTGAGGTATGGCTCTAAATGTCGAAATCAATGTATTTTGACAGAGCTGAAACGGTAAAACCAATTCAAATTATGTAAAAGCCTAACATAAAAGAGTAAAAGGATAAGAGAGTAAAAGTCAGAGAAGCAAATGCTAACACCATGTGCCATGAAGGATGTTGAAGTATCCCTGGTTCACTGTCATTGGTTAGTTGGCTATTTGTGCAGTGGAAGAGAAGATTGAATTCAGTGCATATTTAAGGCAGATATCATTTTTGTTTTAGCTTCAGAATATTTGGCCATTTTTACAGTTGATTTGCTTGCAATTATTCCAAATAAAACTGCATGGTAAAATTTAAATTATGTAAGGGAAATTTTCAATTTCCCAAACCTCTCCCAAAGAGCCATTCATTTTGAGATTATACCACAGTAAGGATGTTATTTTACCAATTTGTGACAACTAAAACAATACTTCTCTTCTTGCCTATCATATGAAAACATCGTGAGGTTAGTAATTTTGTCTGTTTTATTCACTGTCATAGCTCCAGTGCCTCAAATATTGCGGCAGCTCAATAAACATTTGCTGAATGAATAAATGAATGAACCTTACACTCTCCTGGTTTCTAGCGTTGGTGAGTGGCAATGCTATATCCTGCTCTGTAAAAAGTTTAAAAACTAAGACTCATCCTTGACATTCCTGCCTCCTGTTCCTCATTCTTCTCATTTAATTCTTCACTAAGCTTAGAAATGTCAGCTCTCCAAGCTGATGCCCTCTCTCACTTTTTTACATGCTTTGACTTATTCTGTGCCCTTCTAACTACTCATCTGATTTGTTGAAATTGATTCAGATTTCTCTTTTGCTCACTCCAGACAAATTTTTCAAAATGCTGCCAGATAAATCAGAGTAATTTTTCTTTCTTTTTTTGTGGTGATGGTTCTTATTTTTTTATTTTTAATTTCAGAATTTTGTGAAATTACACACATTTTGGTTACATAATTCGTTTTTGTACAGTTTGAGTCAAAGTTATAAGTGTTCCCTTCACCCAGTTAGTGTGCATTGTACCTGTTAGAAGTTAATTTACCAATCCTCTTCTTCCCCCTTCCACCTACTTGATTTCCCTTGAGTTTTACTTCCACATGTACACATAAGTTTTGATTGATTAGTTCCAATTTAATAGTAAGTACATGTGGTGTTTGTTTTTCTGTTCTTGTGATACTTCACTAAGAAGAATGGTCTCCAGTTCCATCCAGGTTGTTACAAAAGATACTAGATCACCATTTTTTTAAAATGGCTGAGTAGTGCTCCATTGTATATATATGCCACATTTTATTTATTTTATTTTATTTTATTTTATTTTTTAGACGGAGTCTCACTCTGTTGCCTGGGCTAGAGTGCCATGGCATCAGCCTAGCTCACAGCAACCTCAAACTCCTAGGTTAAAGCAATCCTCCTGCCTCAGCCTCCCAAGTAGCTGGGACTACAGGCATGCACCACCATGCCTGGCTAATTTTTTCTATATATTTTTAGTTAGCCAATTAATTTCTTTCTATTTTTAGTAGAGACAGTGTCTCACTCTTGCTCAAGCTGATGTTGAACTCCTGACCTTGAGCGATCCTCCCACCTCAGCCTTCCAGAGTGCTAGGATTACAGGCGTGAGCCACTGCGCCCAGCCCACATATGCCACATTTTATTAATCCACTCATGTATTGATGGGCAGTTGAGTTTATTCCACATCTATGGAAAGTAGTATAGAGATATCTCAAAGAACTAAAAGTAGACCTACCATTTGATCCAACAATCCCACTACTAGGTATTTACCAAAGGAAAAAAAGACATTTTATAAAAAAGATACTTGCACTGGAATGTTTATAGCAGTACAATCAGAGTAATCTTTCTAAAATACAAATATGATTGTAGCACCTCCAAACTTTAACATTTTTGTTAGATTTGAAATTAAGAAAAGTCACTGTGTTAGCACATGAGCTCCTGACTATCTTTCCAGCTTATTTCCCAGTTCTTTCTTCTGGTCCTGTTTCACTCCACTACACGCAAAACCCATGTGGAAGGCTTTATAGTTGCTAAACATCATTATGCTTGTGTTACATGCTATTTTTTCAATCTCAAATTCCAATACTTCTTCTATTCCTCATTTTCTCAAGTAGAAGACATTTACGTCAATTAATACCTTTATTTTGTCTCAACAACAGTTAACTCTATTGACGATTTATTTCTGCATACAAAGTTTTTTTTTTTTTTAATGGTCTAGTTTCTAAGAACTTACACTGTCTATATTCTAATACTCTAAGGATAGCTCTTCTGAATATCTTTCTGTGGTTCCACTTATTCTAATATTTCATCTATGAAAACATCAAATACTGATGAGTCTCAGGGTCCTGACTGTTTCCACGGAATTCTATATTCCCTTCATGGAAGATCTAATCCAACATATGATTTTAAATTATTTTTCCTCTGTGTTGAGGGCTCACTAAATTATATTTGCTACTCAGACATACCTCTTGAGCTCTGGACACGTGTATTTAACTTGCTTTAATACATCCTTCTGAATAACTCTCAGGCACTTTAAACAAAACATATTTAAACATCTACTCATTTAACCTGTTCTTTCCTCCATATTTTAACCTTTTAGAAGTACAGCAACATCCTTTTAGTTCCTCAATCAGAAAATGTTGATACTTCCTCTCCTTCTCTCTGATCTTCTGTTGACTGAACCCATGGCCACCACCCCACTCCAAATCATCCGCATCTCACTTTCTCACTGACAATTTCTTTTTCTTTTTTTTCTTTTTTTTTTTTTTTTTGAGTCAGAGTCTCACTCTTGTCTGGGCTAGAATGCTGTGGCGTCAGCCTAGCTCACAGCAACCTCAACTTCCTGGGCTCAAGCAATCCTCCTGCCTCAGCCTCCCCAGTAGCTGGGACTACAGGCATGAGCCACCATGCCCAGCTAATTTTTTTCTATATATTTTTAGCTGTCCCATTAATTTCTATTTTTAGTAGAGATGGGGTCTTGCTCTTGCTCAGGCTAGTCTCGAACTCCTGACCTTGAGGAATCCGTCTGCCTCGGCCTCCCAGAGTGCTAGGATTACAGGCGTGAGCCACCGTACACAGCACTCACGGACAATTTCAACACTACTACCTACAGCCAAAGTTATCTTTTGAAAATACAAATCTGATTTTATCACTATACTTCTTAAATCCTTTCTCTCTTTCCATTTCCCTTAGGTTACCAAAAAAATGTGATCATGGCTTACAAGATCTCCTTTTAACTTTTTAGCCACCTAAATCCTTTCTTTTTGCTATTTCTTTTCTCTCCATATGGACCTTCTTTCTGTTCCTTGTCAATAGTCATAATGTCATTAATTTGTATTCTTTAGCCTAATGTTGCAGTAGTTATTTATGATTAGGTTTCCTTCCCAATTCGTAAGTTTCTTAAATACATATACTTTGTTAAATATAGTATCTAGCATTTACTAAATGTTTGAAAAATATTTTTCAAATGAAAGGTCAAAACCTGCATATTATATATAAGGTGGTACATTGATATTATTACTAGAATGTTTAAGTTTTAAGAATATACTTTAAACATGTTTTATTGTGAAAATAGTGTTCTGGAAAAGTGTTCATTTTTTAAAATAAATGTTTGGCACCTATTATTATCCTCATCATAGCTATTTTAATGTTTTTTAATATGCCTACCACTGGATTAAGCAATTTAAAATATTATCTATTGTTATTCTGATAAACCCAGTGAAGTAGATACTATTACCAGTCCTATTTTACAAATGGTGAAACTAATGTTCAATGAAGTTAAATATCTTCCCATTTATATCAAGTGCATGTTAAATATTAATGCTAACACATGAATATTTTACTATAGAGCTCTTGCACTTCATCTGCAATGCTTTTGCAAACACAGGATATTCCTTGCATATATTTACCAATTTAATTCTTCCATTCTTATGATAGTGAATAGTTAATAATGTATTTCCTAGTTTCTCTACCTCTGTCTAAATTTAACTTTTATTATAGAGTATTTTTTTACTAATTTTTTGCTGAAAATAACTCCACTTCTTTTTTTCTTTATCTCTTTCTTCCTTCCCTTTCTAGTGTCCTTTCTTTCTTCCTTTCTTCACTTCTTTCTTCCTTCTTTTCTTCCTTTCTTCCTTCACTTCGTTAATCACATATTAATTTAATACTAATTGCTAGTCACTTCACTATGCACTAAAATTAAAAAGACAAAAAATTCTTTGTAAGGCATTTTTTTTCCCACTACCACTCCTGAAGTTCCACATTGATTATTCACGACTTCCTGTGAATTTTATTTAGAGCTTCACTTTTTTAAAAGTAGAGACTGTGCTTAAAAACTGTTCATTACTTTCCATTGAATTTAGAATAAAATCCTAACTGATTTACATTTCCTCAAATACTCTTCATGAACTTACCTTTACCTATACCTTGATATTTTCTAATGCCACTTTTACTCTTTCTCACTATTTTTTTCACACAGATTTTTTTCTACTTAAAGCTCCTTCCTCTCCCAGCCTTTGACAATGCTAGCCCCTCGCCTGACCTATCTTCCTAAGTATCATCACATGACTTGTTTCTTCCTTTTATCCTGGGTCTCAGTTTCAGCTTCTTTTTCTCAGAGTAGTTCTTTCCAACCACTCAGGCTAAATTGAGTTCCCATCCCCGTACATTTTCTCCTAGCATTCTGATCATTTATTTTTGTAAATGGGAGCTATGTATTTATTTATTCATTCACCTGTTTATTAACTGTCTTCCAGAATAGATTGTAAACTACAGGAGGTCAGGGACCATGTCTGTGTTGTTTAACATATTGTAAAGGCTTTTAACATCAGGCCTGGCCAATGAATATGCATCAATAAAGTGAATAAATGTAGTCTTACAGTTTCCAGATATAGAAATAAAGTTGATACGTTTTGGCTCTTCTTGCATCCATGGGATGAATATGATTGAAGCTTTGCAAAGAAACGGCTTTGATCCTTTTCTTCTGCTTGTATGTTGACAAACCATGACAGGCTCTCAGGTCCTGGTGTCAGTTTGGAGGGTCCTGGTTTTGCTTTTGATCACATCCTGAGAGCAAAAGATACCATACAGCTTGATGTCTGGTGCTCTTTGGCATGTCAGACTCTGGGCAGATGGGTTGGGTGGCATCCAGACTGATTTAGACATTCAGTGGAGTTCCAGGGGACTACCAGGAATGGGCTGGAGGCTGGCAGAGGTCCAACCTAAAGAAAAATTCATGTGTTGAAAAAATGTTCACAGTTAAATCTGGGAAAACTCAAACAAAAACAATGTTATGCTGAATACTTCACTGTGAACTTAATGATGTTACTCTAAGTAGAACCAACTGTCAGGCTTTTGCATCATATTTGCTAGTAATTCAAAACTCATCCCCCACTGAATATTCCTTCTAGCTAATTCTCATTAACAGAATTCATTCATTTAATACCCTTTTGATGCTTACATATTGGCAACATACCTCTTGCAATATAAAATTATAATAGTTTAAAATAGTTTCTGAGGGAATTATAACATATTAGGAACATCATTATATTTTGAGTCAGCAGAATGCCATTTTGTGATTTTGCAAAAATGACTTACCCTTTCTGGGCTTCAGTTTGTTCACTGATAACACTGAGATTCTATTTGTGCTTCTTTCTCACAGATTTCTATGCAGTTTAACAAGATAAAACCTGAAGTTTTAAAAAAACATAGCAATTATCAAAGATTAACTTTCGAAATTTCATCAGTATCAAATCAACTTTAAGCTCATATTCAATCATTTTGTATTTACTATCATCTGACTTTCTACAACATGACTGTGGACCTTTTGTCCCTTTAGGCTATTCTGAGCTGAGAAAAGGCTCTTCCAGTTTCTCTTGTCTTGCTCCCTATTAGCTAGAAAGACTCATAGCATGGTCATCAGGTCCTGAAGATATAACAACTTGGGAGTTATTTTTCCTGTTATATCATCCATAGAAATCTCATAAAAATGTTTTCCTTTTGTATTAGTTTCCTAATGCTTCTGTAACACATTTTAACAAGCTTAGTGACTTAAAAACACACATACACATTTTTTATTTTACAATTCTAGAAGTCAGAAATCCAAAACAGGTCAACGTGGGTGCATTCCTTCTGGAGGTTCTGGATGGAAATGTTTCCTTGCCTTTTCCAGCTTATATTAAGAGTAGCCATCCAAATCTCTTAGCTTTTGGCCCTGTCTTCTGTCTTCAAAGCCTGCATCATTGTGTCAGCAAATCACATTCTCTCTCTCTCTCTCTCTCTCTCTCTCTCTCTCTCTCTCTCTCTCTCTTTCTTTCTATCTCTCTCTCACACACACACAAACACACCCCTCTCTGTTTCTGTGTTTTCTTCCCCTCTGACTCTAATTATGACCTTCCTAATTCTTTCTTATAAGAGCTCTGGTAATTAAATGGGTCAGCCTAGCATAATTACCCCATTTCAAGATTCTTCACTTAATCACATCTACAAAGTTCCTTTTGTCAAGTAAGGTAACATGTTCACAGGTACCAGGGATTACAAGACATTAAGACATGGACATTCTTGGGGGACCATTATATAGCCTACCACACCCCTATTCTATTCTATCTCCAAATAACCAAACTTGTGAGGGATTCATCCAACCACACAGTATCAACTCTTGGCTAATCCGACCCAGCATCATTATTGCTTCCTGTCTTTTTGATTCATTCAGTCAGTTTGACTCTCCTGTCATCTCACTACTCACTGCCCTTAGTCAGCTGAAATCCACACAGAATTTCATGCCTACACAGTGCAGTTCTGAGTCCTGACAGTCTAGCTGTTCAAAAGCTGTGGCACCACCATCTGTAAAGCTCACCATGGAGATTATGTCTTCCTGTCACCATCATTGCCCCATCACCTCGTTTTGTATATAGCTTGTGGAAAACGATCTTCAGAACCATTAAGAGCCTTTTTTGATTGAAGTCTTTTGATCGAAGGTCACTTTTGATTGAAGTCTGGAACGTTGCTGATACTGTTGCTAGTAGGTACTGTTACTCTAGGTCCAAGAATATTGATGGCAAATTCTTACATAGTATAAATCTCTATCTGGAAGAATAATTGAAGAGATTCCTTAACTAGAGACATTTGCATACAAAAGAGAAAAGATGAGTGTCTTAATTCAGTATTAGAATATACGCTTAATATAATTTTCTGACCAAAGCACTTATGCTTTACTTTGGGATAGCAGTAGCAATTTCCCCCTTTTCTGCCCTAAAACCCTATGTAAAATATTATTCTGGTATCATTAAGACTTGTTGCTGTTCTGATCATGTACATTACTGTTTAAACATTTTTTTTTCCTGCATTGGTTGATTTTTTTTTTCTTTTCTATAATTGTTACTGTTCCTGTCCCACGATGGTTAGAATTGAGAAGTTCTTTCTATATAATAGCCTTTATACCTGCAGTAGAGAGTTTTCATCCATACTTATTCTAATTTCAGATTTTAAATAACAGAACTCCCATTAACTGATTTCCAAGTAAGCTATATTTTTCTGTATTATGCTGTGTTCCTTCACCCCAGCTTCTACAAATTCTTTTCCTTCATCATTCAGCACAAGTGTTGAATGCCTATTTTATGTTGACCAAAATGCTGGGATCTAGAGCTTCAGTGGTGAGTAAAAGAATTGTGGCTGTCGCTTTCATGGAGCTTATAGACAAGCTAAATAGGAAACAATGAACAAATAATTATAGACATTGAAACTTTTCATTAAAATGCTACAAAGGAAAACTACAATATTATTATATGAATGTAGAATGAAAGCAATAACCTACTCTGAATACACATGGAAGGCTTCTCTGAGGACCAGATATCTGAGTTGAGATCTAAAGAATGAGTAGAGATTGACTAAAAAAATGCAACTGGATAAGAAAGCATTTCAAGCAGATAAAAACACTCACATGAAGCCTCAATGTCTGATGCATGGAAAGCTGATGCGACTTTAGTCAGTCACCTGATTTCCTAAATATCCTAATGACAAATGGAAATGAGCTGAAAACATGTGTCATGCTATCTATGTACTATTTTTCATGGCAAAAGGATAAAGCAGGACTTTTAAATACAATTCAAAAGAGTGTATGAATATAACAATGGAAATATTTTTGACCTACATGGTTTGTAATGATTAGGTTATGAAATGAAACATGAGGTTTCATGAATGATACATACACAGCACAGTTGACAGTTGGCATCATTTGGGAGAAAGGCAGCTTTTGTTTAATAAGTTTTGCTTATTAAATAAACCAAGTATTTTGTTGCCTAACTGAACTCAAGTGAAAAATACAATTTAACGTCAGACCATGAATTTTGTGAAAGGAAACACATCATGGTGCTTAAATTACAACTGAAATTATAAACTAGCCAATCTTCATGGAGTCATTTTTCCTACATGGTGAGTCATCTAATTTATGACTTAGAAAAGCAATGACAATTCATCTTCTAATTTTATTTGTGATGCTTAACAATGTTATAGAGCATGTAAGTGTTTTCTCTCAGTGCTAAATTTAAAATCAATATAAATCAGATGTGCTTGAATTACAAAGCTGTTGCAATAGGAAAACTAACACGTCTTATATCTCCAGTGTTCATTTTGTGAAAATATTTTTATACAAATAAACAGAAGTGTGACTGGTGAATTATTTTAAATTTTAGTATATTACTTGATATATAAATATATAATAGATAACTCATGTCCCTGAATAGAATAAGAATGTGAATAAATATACTAACACAGAACTCAGAACTAACACAGAACTCGTTTTAAGTGGAGAGATTAGATTCATTTTTCATCACTGGATGGAGGGACTGCCACTCTACATGGGCTTCTTCTATGAAGTATTTATCTTGTCTGGTCCATCATCTCCCACAATTAACTTTCCACACAGTAGTTAGGAATCTTTTTAGAATATAAATAGGTCCATATCAGTTTCCTACTTAAAATATATATCACATTATCCTTAAATTGCTTATAGGACCCCCCTTCATATGGTCCCAGCTTAACTCTCTGGCCTTATCTCATGACACAAATCCACTTTGCTTACTATGCCTCACCCTAGCAGACATTTTTCAGTTATTTGTAAATTACAAACTCTTTCAATCTCAGGGCCTTTGCACAAATCAGTCTCTTTGCTGGAACACTCTTCTCCTGCTGTGGCATACGTGACTTAATCTTATCCTTCATTGCTAAGTTTAAATACCACCTATCAGAGAGAACGTCCCTTGTTATACAGTATTGAGTAGGTTACCTCTCCCACACAAATGTACATCTAGATATTTTTATTTTCTCATATAACTCTTTGAAATTTTCCTTTATAGGTATGTATTAGTTCATCAGGTCTATTCACTAAACAGGGATGGTAGGAACCAAGTCTGTCTTGGTCAATACAATATTCTAAGCTCTAATAGATTGAGTGATGTCTTTAGATGCCCAACAAAATCTTGTCAATTGGCTGACTAACTGTATGAATGGAAGAGGAAACCTCTACATTGCCATTATCCTTTAATGCCCATTATTCACCATCTGAGATATTGAGGGAATATGCTGAATAAGGGCAATAATGACAACTGTTGTGCAGCCCAGCATGGGTTTCTAGCAGATGGGTATTATTAGAGGTTCTATTCAGAGTGCATGTTTCAATCTCAGGAGTTTTGGAAGAAAAACACTGCAATTCATATATTATTCATTATAGTGGCCCTCATTGACTACGCAGAGTAGTTCCGGATGCACACATGGAGCACTGTGGATCAGTGAGTACCAGATGCTTTGGTCAGACCACCCTCACATTCATAAAATTACTGCTCCTGAAGACTCTTCAGGGAGTGAGCATATGCTGTAGTGTTCTGGTCAAGGAGGGGGAATATTAGAAAATCACTCAGGTAACTATCTTGCAGTATCAGCTGAGGAAATCTAGTTTGCCTTGTCAAAACATGGAAAATTACTCATGTAATTACGATTAATACTTCTTTTGAATGAGAGGAGTACAATATATAAAGAAAAAATGGTATATGCTTAAAGATTATTTCACTGAGAGTAGAGGATAATAATTCAAAGGTAAATATATGGAAGACTTCTGAGAAAGGGGGAGATGGATAAATTCTTTCTGTGGCTGTTATAGCAAACCTTTAAATGCTTGCCATTATTAATATAATAGGAACTAGCTCATAAGGAGCCAGGAGTCTTGGCTAAAAGTCAAGGGACGGCAATTAGGTGAGAGCAATATTAGCATCCCTTTTATTAACTACTGTTGACATCTTCATCACTCAAAAGTAGAGAAATCCAGATCTAATGATACCAATGGTTAGATCTAAGTATTTAATTATAACATATTTTGCAGATTAAAATAGTGGGGTTCCAAAGGGAACTTACATAGATCTAAAGGAGTTGCCTTTAGTGGTATCTTATCTCTCTATGATATTTAGGTTAATTTACAAAGTAGTTTTCCAAATGCCTATATTTTTCTATAACATGAGAGATAGCCTTGAAACAGCAAATGGTATACTATATTATTAATTGATTGATTGATGAAAGTCTATATCAGACTTATCACAAAATATTACAGTTCAGTTTCTTTCTGTACATATCAATGTTTTATAACTTTTACATATGTAAACTTGGATCTTAGCTGACAGACTATTAAAACTTGTTTGGATATAATTATATATGTATATAATCAGCATAATCCATTTCAAATTTATTTTTACAGGCTTCTTTATTTAGTAGGATCACTGCTTTTATTGCAACAATGTGCTTTACTAAATTTCATATAATTGTTATAAAGATAAATTATCTTCAATGTTGAATTTAACTATATATAATATAATCATAATAATATCTGAAGTTTATCTGAACTGTGATAACTTTTAAAATATAAAAATCAACCCAATTTTAGAAATAGTTAATTTTCTATTTAGCTATCTGATAATACTGATGTCTGGCATCATTTAACTATTTGCAAAATTATTCTTTTGCTTCTTTAGCTAACACCTTAGATTTTTTTTTTTTATATTTTGAAAATGCACAAGAAAGACTTGTAATAAAAAATGAGTAAAAGTGAGTTAAAAGAATAGTCATTTGATCTAAATGAAAAATCATACTTTTCCTACATGTAACTCCTGTAGCATCCAGCCAAGTGACCACACTGCAGCCAAGCTCAGCCAGCTGGAGGTAGACATACTTACTTAAGGTATTCATTTTATTTTGTTTAGAAAGTTAGGGAGCTGGGAATAAATAATATGGATTGTTTAGGTCAGTCAGATTCTCTTATGTCCTATTAAAACTCTTATGCAATGGCAAAGTCATAATTTGAAACATAAATGTTGCCAAAGTGGATTCGAGTGTAAAAGTTCTTACATGGCATGTAGGAGTAAAATATCAACATGTAGTGCATGTTGGCCTGGGTATCTCATGTTAGGATATCAAAAAAGAGAAAACTCTAGAATGTGTTCTGTGATATGATTATATGAAAGAAGAATGAGACTCCCTAAAAGAAGTGAAGTGTTTAGATGAGCAGAAGGCCCAGGAGTTTAGTAAAACTGGTAGAAATATGAAGTAGTGAGAATTTAATTGACATGGCAGAAACCATAAGACTAATAAGAAGACCTTAATTTTTACCCAGACAGAGACCTAGAACTCAAGAGCTAGAACACACACCAGAGACATTTCTCAATACCATCATGAGGTTATATGGACATACTCTACATCTGAGACAGCTATGGCCATAAGGAAGAATTTGAAAGAGTTTTTTTTCTCTGAGTGAGAAAAGAGAAAAAAGTACAACTACTTGTTTCTACCATAAATTATTTCCCAAGCATCTATAATGAATTTTTCTTAGCAATTATTTTGTTAAGGGTTTCGATTAGCATTTTACTTTCACCTTCCAATTCTATTCTTTCTCAACTTTTCTACCTAGAGGTAGATTCCAAGATTATTTCTTACACCATTTTGAGTCTTTTAATCACACCTTTATTTCCGTCTGCCTATTTCAAAACCTAACCCCACCAAAGTGTTCTCCTTTTTTTAGAGATCTTTCAACTTCAAAATTCCTTAATAGGACTAAATAAAATAATGTATTCATTCCTTTTTCAGACTCTGTACATGTGTTTTACAGAGAAACCATTAGAGTTTGATGTAAAGATCACCAACCACTGATTTGAAAGACTTTGGTTTGTTTCTTGACTATGATCATGTGAGACCACAATATAGTATTGCTGTGAATCAAATTTCTATTCTTAAACCTAAAATTATTCTTCCTTAGGATTATTCAGAGAGCCTTAAAGACTAAATATATGTGACTGTGCTTCAAAAATTACAGTATTTCCAAAAAGGCCTGAATAAAAGGATAATGGAATTTGATATCTAATTCTGAAGCAATACTCAATTTTTAAAGAAAAATTGAAAGAAGTCAGATAGTCAGTCCCATATTTACTAAGCCCCATAAGCATAATGGCTTTTGCTATATGTTACCGTGCAATGCAATGAGGGATGCATAAATAAACAACAACAAACAAAGAAACACAGTATCTCTGCCCTTGCAGAGCTTAGAATATTAGTGTGTTTTCTTTAAAAAATATCCTGAACAAAGCTAAAACCAATTTCCTTGTGATATAAGACATCTCATTAAAAGTTTTGCTTATGACAGACTTTGCACAATCTCAGTTAGAAATATAGGCAGGAATCACTCTGTAACAAACAAAAGTAGAGCCCTTAAGCATTGTTATGTGATAAATAAGCCTGGTGATATTTTTCCTCTTGTCAAGCCACTGATTAGAGAGATGGGTAGTATCTAAAAAATATTTGCTAAAGGATGATAAAAGACAAGGTAAAAGGAAGATCTCATTTATCTGGTAAATAAGGGTTTCTGCACCTGCTGAAAAAGAATTTTGGTTGGGATAAACACTTCAAATGTCAGGATAATTCAGAGTGGCAACCGGTGAATATCCAATTTTTCATATGGCCAGCTAAGCCAAACTTCAGCTTCTCCAACTCTGTAAGTCTATCTATGACTAATCACAAAGCAGGAAAAAATTCAGATAATGCTTATAACTTTCAAGTTAAGAATTCCAGACTCTAGATTACATTATTTTTTATAGACAGGAAATCTATTCTTGAGCTTCATACCAGAAGCATTTTTATTTTTTCTGCTTGATTAAGGAGTTTAAGTGAATATTTTTTTCACTAGAACTCTTCTTGATATCTCCAACTTATCAGGAAGATTCCTACTTGAAATACAGTCATGGAGCTACATTATTTTTTCACTAAAAGGTTAAAATGATAGCTACATCACACTATATCTCAGAGTCTAGTCTTTTAAAAATCTTCAATTTACCAAATCACTAAAACCATGTATCCAAATAAAGTATAAGTGTATATTAACCAAAGTTTTGTTTTTACCTTATAAACTCAATATTTTCCAAATATATTTTTCTGCTGTTTAATCCTTGAAGAAAAATAAAAACTGAGAAATCAGCTTAACAAAATTAGCAAAAATGAAAATAAACAATCATCAGCATTTCATATTTGGGTAAAATATCCAAACTATTTGAATAAGGAATCATTTGTCTCAAAACTTTCAAGACAATGTGTATACATTTGAATTAAAATAAACCATTTTGGAAAAATCAACTATAATCCAAACTATAAATATATATTTTTATGAATGCCTCCATTTAAATGCATACATAAACACATAGGTCCAATTCATTAGAATATTAATAGAGGCTTCATTTGAATCCATCCACCCACATTGTATCACTCAGACATAATCCATTAAACTTCTACTGCTATCCACAGGAAGAATTTTTAGAAGGGAGAATAGGAATCAGACAGACTCTGATGCTGTGCTATATGTATTTGAATGAATGATTCTGGCCAAAGTATGAGAACTCTAGCAATAAATCTGCCCCAACCCATGGCTGTGTCTCTAAGCCTGAGTAGCCCAAAGGAAGTAGTACATGTTCTTAATAATTCAGTCTGGAGGGGGAATCTTTGTCTAACTACTTTGGCCCTGGAGAAAGTGTCAATTTAATTACATCTAGTTATTCCACTTTAGGTAATATTTATGCTGTCTGTACATAAATCCTGGAAAGATCGTATATAGGAATTATATAAGAAAGAGGTCAAGAGATCATTGACACATATATATGAGTGAGCATAAGAGAGGAATGCTTTTGATAAGGGGGATTTTCATGAATCAGCACATATGTCCTTATAGACTTTCAAGTTGTAACCTAGACATGCAAAGTAAATATTTCTTAAATTTAATCTTGCCCCGAGCATGCCCAGGAACTACAGTAATGCAGAGTGTACCTGTTATAGAATTATAGTTAGACTTATAAAGCACCTATTCTGAGCTGAGAACTGCCTATAATTATGTGGCCACCTTCAGAAAAAGAAAGAAAGAAAGAAGCTGAGAGAGAGAGAGAGAGAGAGAGAGAGAAGAAAGAAAGAGAAAGAGAAAGAAAGAAGAAAGAAAGAAAGAAAGAAAGAAAGAAAGAAAGAAAGAAAGAAAGAAAGAAAGAAAGAAAGAAAGAGAAAGAAAGAAAAAAAGAAAGAAAGAAAAATGTCTTGTCTTGTCACCTCCTTCCACCTCAGGACAACTCTGTTGGGCCATCTCAACATCTATGCTTTCTGTGAGGTGTCTGACACCTTCACTGAGACTGTATCACAGCTTAGCTTTCACCTCTGCCTGATCTAGCTTCCTTCTTTATACATAGGTGTTCATCCAAAGAGAACTCCTTAATGGCTTTCCTGTTCACTAATGTTTATATCAGAGCCTGCTTCTTGCAGAAAACCAACCTCTGATATGTAAAATAAATAATAAATAGCTTATCTTATTCTGTCAATAGTTTTCAGGGAAACATTATTACTCATCAAAGCATTGTACATACTGGATCCACTCAATTTAATTCACTGTAATTTCTTCTCACAGTTGAATTGAATATCCCCATGTAAATTTTCTTTTTTTTTCCCCTTTGCTTTCCTTTCCTTGTGTTCCTTCCCTTTGTTTTCCTTGCCTTGCATTCCCTTCTTTCCCTATCTCTTTTCTCTGCCTCCCCTTCCCCCTGTTTCTTCCCTCTTTCTTTCTCTTTCCACACAGAGAGGATGAATAGGTGTATAAGACAAAGTTCTGCCCATTGGATGGATTTTTGCTTTCCAATGTCTTTCAAAATTTCCTTGAGTGAAACTATAGGTGATGGCCTGTCCATATTTGGCCTGTACTCACTTACCAAACTGACCTATCCAACAACCAAGTTTAGGCTTCTCTTTCCTCTTTCAGAGTCATAAATTATCCCCCATGTAGGTGTGAGTTGAGGAAGAGATACCGGTGCAACAGTGGTGTATGACATAGGATTTTGGATTATTTGTTTGTGCAGCTTCCTTTTGCCCTCTGATCCTGAAATGCTGCTTTCGGTTTATAATTGGTGGTGCTAGGCCTATATCACTTTAAAATTTGGAAAGTCAGACATGAATAAGAATTCCTACTCTGTAACTCACTTAAACATGGAAGACTTCCATACATATGAATTGGTATATTGTTTGACCTTATATTACCAGCTGTGTAATATGCTACCTCCATCACCCAAATAATCCTGCCAGACAGTGTTTTCCCCTCAGTACCTTAGGGTAGAAGGTACAAAATGCAATTATTTGTTCTTTACTATAGAAGGGATGTACAGTAATGCCTCAGACTATTGAATTTCGAAAATTTTTCTGCTGTGTCAAGTCTTCAGATATTTGTGTTTTAGTCCATTTTGTGCCAGGACACCAGAATGCCACCAACTGGGTAATTTAAAATGAAGAGAAATTTATTGGCTCACAGTTTTGAAGGCTAGGAAGTTCACAAATGAGGGGTCAGCATCTGGGCAGGGACTTTTTGCTCCAATTTAGGATTCTATCCATTCCCAACTAAGGGCTTGATCTGGCCATTACTCATCTCCCTTCCTTGGGAGTTTAGCCTCTTTTGAATTTCATGGGATACGTCCTTCTACTATACAGATGAGAGCCTTTTTTCATGTTGCCAAGATGGTCTTCTGAATTTTATACCTAGCTTTTGATTAAATTAATAACTTTCAGCTTTTGTTTCCTTTTTTTTATTGTTTCATCAAGTAAATTTAACCTGAGTCACTCAATTTTAGTGTCTATGTACTATTAATATTAATTATTTCCTCTATATTTTTAAAATACCTGAAACATCAAATCAGCAAATGCATTCCACTTTGTATAGAAAGGGAATTCTAGTTCTATACTTGTTGAAGTTTTAACAATTTTGCCACTACCTTTAACCAAGGATTCCTCGTGCTTCTACAACCACCAATGAAGACATCTTCATTTACAGCAATAGCAGATAATTTTCCCCAAAAGCCCATCTTATTACCTGCTTCCTCAGACCACTCCTGGTGATAACTCTCACAGCTGAGTTCCCGGGAAAGTAGACTAAGGAACAAAAGGTAGAGTGTAATATATTTATGGGGAAGTATCCTGAGATTAACATCTTTGGAGGACAAGGGATGATAGCGTAATTTGGCAGAAAGAGAAAGTGAGCTATGATGAAGCTCTAAGCCAACCATATGGGGATCACCAGAGCTGGGAAAGAGTTTCACAGTTGTCCCAGTTTGGGTAAGTGGATCAGGGCATTATACCTCACACTGATCTGTCATTAGATACAGATTGTTTTGGGTAGGAGGTGTGAGCTTGGGCAAGGCAGCATTCTTCTGTGCAGGATATCCCCAAAGAAGGATAATATCTGAAAGCCATCTTCCAACAATGCTGCCAGGAGATGGGAGAGAGTAACTCTGTTTTCTACTGTGGTTGTGGATCTGGTTGACATATTAGAGCATCTTCTACGATTGGTCCTTTTTGTTGTTGTTGTTGTTGCTAGTTTTCTTTATTATCCTTTAATGTCCATGAGATCAGTAGTTATGAGTCCTCTTTCATTTATGGCCTTGGTAATTTGGATTTTCTCTTTCTACTTGGTTATCCTGGCTAGAAATATATTAATTTTATTGATCTCTTCAAAAAAAACAAAAAACAGCTTTTGAATTCATTTACTTTCTCTATTGATTTCCTGATTTCAATCTCATTGATTTCTTCCCTTTTTAAATTTTTTTATATATATTTTTATTTCAGGATATCATAGGGGTACAAATGTTTAGGTTACATATATTGCCTTTGCCCCACCCAAGTCAGAGCATCAAGCATGCCCATCCCTCAGGTGGTGTACAACGCACCCATTAGGTGTGAATATACCCATTCCCCCCTTGCCCCCCACCTGCCTGACATGCGATGATGTTACTTACCATATGGTTCACTTAAGTGTTGATCAGTTAATACCAATTTGGTGGTGAGTATATGTGGTGCTTGTTTTTCCATTCTTGCAATACATCACTTAGTAGAATGGCTGCAACTCCATCCAGAATTATACAAGAGGTGCTAAATCACCATTGTTTTTTTGTGGCTGATTAATTAGTACTCTATGGTATACATATACCATATTTTCTTAATCCACTAATGTATTGATGGGTACTTGGGTTGTTTCCACATCTTTGCAGTTGTGAATTGTGCTGCTATAAACATTATAGTGCAGATGTCTTTTTTAGAGAATGTCTTTTTTTCCTCTGGGTAAATGCCCAGTCATGGGATTGCTGGATCAAATGGTAATTCTACTTTTAGCTCTGTGAGGTATCTCCATACTACTTTCCATAGAAGTTGTACTAGTTTGCAGTCCCACCAGCAGTGTATAAGTGTTCCTATCTCTTCACATTCACAACATTTATTATAGACTTTAGGCCTATAATGCTCCTTTTTTCTCTCATTTTCTAAATAGGAACTCTGGTTACTGATTTTAAGTAATTATTCTTCTCTAATATGTGAATTTAATGCTATAAATTTCCCTCTAAATACTGGTTTTGCTACATCAAATAAACAATGATAAGTTGCACTTTTATTTCATGTAGTTCAAGATTACATTTTATTTTGAAATTTCTTTTCATTTCCGTCGCCCATTTCTTGATGGGATTGTTTGATTTTTTCTTGTTAATTTTTTTAAGTTCTAGATAGATTCTTGTTATTAGGCCTTTATCAGAGGTGTAGAGAGCAAATATTTTCTCCCACTCTGTGGGTTGTCTATTAGCTCTACTGATGGTTTCCTTGGCTGTGCAGAAACTTTTTAATTTGATCAGATCCCATTTGTTTATTTTTGATGCTGCGGTGATTGCCTTGGGGGTCTTCCTCAAAAATTCTTTGCCTAGGCCAATGTCTGATAGAGTTTTCCCAACATCCTCTTCTAGGATTCTTAAGGTTTCATGTCTTAGGTTTAAGTCTGTTATCCATCTTGAGTGAATTTTTGTGAGAGGTGAG
>VSMD01046130.1:0-48133 GCA_008750895.1 Mirza zaza
CAATTAATTCTTTCTATTTTTAGTAGAGATGGGGTCTCGCTCTTGCTCAGGCTGGTTTCGAACTCCTGACCTTGAGTGATCCTCCCGCCTCGGCCTCCCAGAGTGCTAGGATCACAGGCTTGAGCCACCCACCACACGCGGCCTGAGAAGCTCATTTTTAAACATAAAGTGTCATGGTGTTTCTTATTCTGATTTCTTATTGGAGTATTCTGGCATATTTCATGTGGGCTTCCCTGGTTGGGTATCTGCTGGAGAAATGTGTTTCAAGAAACAGAGTTAGGGCGGAAGAAGCAGAGAGATTAGGCCCGAGTCAGGATGGGCAGAATCAGCTGTGGGTATGATGTATCACTTGCCAAATAGCTCATAGTTTTATGATTATCATTAAATATTTCACGTAAATGCTTTCTTTGAAAGGCAAGTCCTGTGTTATGTAGAATACAGTTCCTGAGCATAATAGAAGAGAATGTGCTCTGTACTAAGTACTTCTTAGTGATTATTTCATTTAAGAATCTCGACAATCCATAGTTAAATGTTCTTTTCCCCATTTTGCATATGCGACAATTAAACAGTAGAAAAGGAAAATAACTCACGTTTGGCTAATAAATGTATGAGCCAAGATTAGAACTTTAAAGTCAGCCACATTATGCTGCCTTCCTTGTTAAACTTTGCAATAAAAAATGAGTTAATACTTATTCATTAAAGGGCGGGCTTCTCTGAGATCCAGGAGTCACCATTATGGGTCGGCAGGATCATTCATAGCATTCTTTTGAGGGGCTAGTTAAAAGCAATCCAAGAAGACTGGGAGTCAGCTGGGTCAACTACGGATGAAGAACTCTCCCATGGAGTTCCTAAAGGCCCCATAGAAGCTCTGACAACAAGGAGGCCACAGGACAGCTGTGCCTCCCATTTTCTCCAGGGCCAGTTCTGGGGACACATTATAGTTGACAAAAATGAAAACTATTGCTTCTATTGCACTTTTTAATGAATGACTGAATTATAACATAAATATCTGTTTTCCCACTATACTTAAATTTTATAATGTCAGAGACCATGTCTGTCCTTTGCATTGCTATATTCACACTGTTTGTACCATGCTTGGTCTATAGATTATCTTAGTCCATTCAAGCTGTTATAACAGAATGCCATAGATTGGGTGGCTTATAAGCATCAGAACTTTGTCTCCCACAATCCTGGAGGCTGGAAAGTCCAAGATCAAGACATGCTGGTTCATAGATGGTGCCTTGCACTGTGTCCTCATTTGGCTGAAGGGATGAAGGAGCTCTCTGTGGTCTCTTTTATAAGATCACTAACCCCATTCATAAAGGCTCTGCCCTTATGACCTACTCAGCTCCTAAAGGCCTTGTTTCCAAGTATCATCACATTGGGGATTAGCTTTCAACATGTGAATTTGGGAAACATTCAGTCTATAGCATAGATGCTCAATAAAGTTTGTTGGATGAATGAATGGAAGTAATATCTGGGCCAAAGATGCGGGCTGGCTTTAAGGATGGCTTATGGTCAATTCCCCACATGTAGATGTGTTTCTCAGGATGTACAGTCTGAATTTATGTGGCCCGAATCAAGATAGGTCAGGGACTGTATATAACCAGTGTCCATTTTTTAATATCCATAATAAAGTCCTTTCATTGTTAAATTTTTGTTATCTTGAAAGAATCTTGTGAATACAGACCACAAACTCACGTGCAATAAACACTTCAGATGCTTCTCCAGAAAATTAATTTTTCTAGAATAGTGCAATCACCTGCCTTGAAGTTTTCCCCCTGACTATAGAGCTCCCTTCTCCATTCTCACAAATAGGTACTCACACACAGATGCCATGGAAGGATGATTTGAACTTGCAAAGAGAATTTTTTGGCATTGGAGGTGTCTTCTTGGCAAAAAAGGCTGAAAACTCTCATTCAGTGTCAGCATAGCTTACTTAAGCTGATGGTTCAGAGGACATACAAGTATTTTTCATAGCCAAGTACTCAATCAACAGCATAGTGCTGGAACCTGGGAAATCCAAGACCAAGGCATTGCAAATCTGATGTCTGCTGAAGGCCCATTTCCTTGTTCATAGATGGCATATTTTCACTGTAACCACGTGGCATAAGTGATCCATAATAAACTCTTGGTCATAAGCATGAAGTCACCTGAAATGAGGAGTAAAGAGCTTCCTTTTTTCCGCTGCCCTTGTAGTATGGGATGAAGAAAAACCTTTTTCTCTCTTCTCCTCGATTCCTCAATCAAACTGGATTTATGCTAGGCTTAAGAAGACAATCTCTCCTACAGCGAGTATTTACAGAATACTGCCTGTTTCCCAAAGGGAAAATTGGCACTGAAAGTGTGCGTTAAACCTAGTCTTTAAGCAATTAATATTGTGCCCAAGAAATAAAAAGCATGCACATTATAAGTGGATTTTGTCATAATCCTACATCTCCCAAATATGTAAGCTCCAAGAAAGTCCGGATCCCAGCAGAAGCCCATCTGCTATATTTCTAGTGTGATACTCTTCTGTTTATATTTGCTCATTTCTCTCACAGAGTGCCAGGAGGGAAAAAAGTGATATTTTAAAAATTCATCTGCTAGTATTTATGCAAACACATTTCTCTCCAAGTGTGGGTTGAGCAACGTGAATAAAGCAGACACAACTGCTTTCAACAGACCACAGAGTAATTTTCATAAAGACAAAGGAGAAATATACACCTAGAATAGCTGAAGTTATTGGTGGAGGGGGCAGGAACTATCCTCTGACTAGCAACACCTGACATGGGAGAAGTTCAGGGTCTTGAGCCTCAGATTTGGAGGCTAATTTGAATCTGTCAATGAATCTTTATTGACCTTCTACAATGTGCTAACGAATTTGGGGATTATGAAAGATTAGGATTCCTGGTTGAGAACATAACAGTCAATAATTAAAAGGCAGCATGTCACTGACATAAGGAGAAAAAGGAAAAAGAGTAAGAAACATTGTTGAGTTAGGTGCCACTCTTTGCTAAGTGTTTCACATCCTTATTTCTCTTAATTCTCACAACTATCCTATGATATTATTACCTTCGTTTTTTCAGACCAAGGCTCACAGTGGTCATATAACCTGCTCAAGATTATACCACTTAGTCTATTTTGAAAATCCATGTTCTTTCTCCTATACCATGCATAAGAAATTGCTAAGGTTTAAAATCTAATGTGTGTTGTTTTTCTGTTTCCACAGCTTATATTTGGAATCTAAATAGCTAACAATTGTTGAGTGCTTACTATGAGACAGGCAAAAGTCTAGATTTTTAATATATATTAACGAATTTAAACTTTGTAGCCACCCTATGAAGTATAAAGGCTGTCCAGAAAGTATCTAGCCATTGCTAATATAATTTTTCATATTACATGGCTGGATACTTACCAGATAGCCCTTGTAGATACTGTTGTTATGCCATTTTAAGGATAAGGAAACTGAGTTTACAGAGAAGTCAAGTTGTCCAAATCACAAGGAAATACCAGAGCCCAGTCTGGATCCAGAGTGCATACATTTAAGGACTACACAATCCTGCCTCTCCTTTGAGGAGTGCTTTTAAGCACATTCCATTACCCCTCCCCTTCAATCATCCCAAGACTGCATTGATATAATGGGGGCAATGTTCAGCAAACACAGCATGAAAGCGGAAAAACTCAAACTGTTTTTCCTCTGCTCTCACACCGCACAGCAATCATCACAGAAGCCATCTATGTCTAAATGTGAAGGGATTTTTCCCCACACTCCAAGCAAGCAATCAGTTCTGCAGTGGACACCAGCTGGGTGTCCTCCAATTTAATTCTGATACTATCTACCCGGAGATAACATCAGATCCCACAGGTTGAGGGCTCAGTCTCACAAGATAACTACCCCCTTCCCACCAGTCACAAGTCCAGGTGCCCAGAATTTCTGACCAAGCCGCTTCAAGTTGGAGTTCACACAATCCCCTCCTTGGATTGGTTAATTTGCTAGAGCAGTTCACAGAACTCAGGGAAGTACTTAACTTATGTCTACTGGTTTACTATAAAGAATATTACAAAGGATACAGATGCAGAGATGTATAGGGCGAGGTATGGAGGAAGGGGTGTGGAATGTCCATGCCCTCCCTGGGTATACCAGCCTCCAGGAACTGCCACATGCTCAGCTATCAGGAAGTTCCCCAAACCCAGTCCTTTGGGGTTTTTATGGAGGCTTCATTATGCAGGCATGATTGATTAAGCCATTGGCCATTAGTGATCAACTTAACCACCAGCCCCTTCTCCCCAACCCCCCATCTCCGAGGTTGGGGGTAGGGCTGAAAATCCCAACCCTCTAATCCTGCCTTGGTCTTTCCTGTGACCAGCTCCATTCTGAAGCTACCTAGGGGCTGCCAGCCACCAGTCAATCATTAGCACACAAAAAAGACATCACTTTGGAGATTCTAAGGGTTTAAGGAGTTATATGTCAGGAAATAGAGTTGACGACCAAATATATATTTCACGATGTCACACGAAGTATTTCAATTCCTCTCTAAATCTCTCTTCTTTCAGTTCGCATTCCAGAGGCCTCACCTGGAGGCCTAATGCCTTAGCAGGTCAAGACTGCTAGTTACAACAGCTTGAAAAACAAACTGGATATTCCACAATCTTTAGAAGTTCAAGAATCAACACTATAACTTTAGAGTTTCCCCCTTAGTGTAAAGAGGATATTCTCTGCCTGCGACAGAGGTTGGCAGCCTTCGCTTCCAGCCGATGCCAGAAGGAGACTCAGGGGCAGCCACCTGCCAGGTAGGGAGGGAAGGCCCTTTGTCCTCTCCCAGCTTCCCCTGTCCAGGTTTCTTTGCTTTTTTTCTTTTCTTTTCTTGAGACAGAGCCTTGCTCTGTTGTCCAGGCTGGAGTGCAGTGGCATCATCATAGCTTACTAAAATCTCAAACTCCTGGGCTAAAGTGATCTTCCTGTATCTACCTCCAGAGTAGCTGGGACTATAGGCATGCACCACCATGCCTGGTTAATTTTTCTATTTTTTTGTAGAGACAGGAGGGGGTGTCTCACTATGTTGCCCAAGCTGGTCTCAAACTCCTGGCCTCAAGCAATCCTCACACCTCAGCCTTCCAAAGCATTAGGATTATAGGCAAGAGCCATTGCCCCCAGGCCCCTCTCCAGGTTTCTGCATTAAGAATGAAATAAATTAGAGGACTTCAACAGCAGCAGAGCTCCTTCCCCAATCCCCTTGAGATCCCTTTTAGGACACTGGTGTGTAGGTGGCCCCATACCACCATGCAGTAAGGGGATGGGGCCAGGGGATCTGGCCTCAGAACCATGCGCACCGCATAGGGAAAAGCAAGCAAAGAAGCGAGAAATCTGAAAGACTGCTTTATCCCAGAGACACAGAGTTAAGCCTAAAGAAACTGTTTAAATAATTGCATCAGACTGTTTTAAAATCTATTGAGCTAAAATTAGTTTTCTCCCTCTTGCTACCCAGCAGGTGAGGGCTCATAAGAGAGATTAGAGTGATTTAGAGAGAGAAGAAACTACATTTGCTTTACACATCTGAGTGGAGTGAGTAATTTTGCAACCCTGGTTTACACATGAGGGGTAGGCAGATGTGAGTTTCAGCAGTCAAAACCCAAAGCTGAGGCTACTGTGGTCTCGCTCACTCCTCTCTCTGTAACGGCAGGGGATGGGAGACACCCCCCCCCAAGACTTTTCTTTGAGGGCCTGGTCTTTCCCCAGGGAAGTCCACATACTTATCTACAGACAATACAGGAATATGTTCATTAACCTCAGCAACAACGTTCAGTCTGCGTAAACCAGTTGCCTCTCTCTGGCGAGGCCTATGATGACAGTGGGGTCTTTTGTGTCCAAGGAGCAGAATTTCAGCTGCTCTCTAATGGCTGGGTGTCCAGGACAATGATCACACCAGAGTGGTAACCTACTGCTGAGAAAGGAGATCCTAGTTTACCATCACCCCTCACTCCCACCATGAGAGAAAGATGCCGAAGACTAGCTGAGGAGCAGGAAAGTGAGGAACGAAGCTCTGTAATGACTAAGCAGGACTAAGGAGTTACTATGAGCACACTCATCTAGCAGGTTACAATGTATGTGGTAAAGGGACTTAGTGTTTTATGTGGCAGAATGTTACTGTTACTCTAGAAATGGAAAATGGAAAAAGAATCATCTCCTTCTCCCAATAGAGAAACAACCTCCAAGGACAGAAATGACCTTTCCTATCTATGTATAATCTCCCCTAATGACAGGCAGCAGAAAGTGTAGTTGATAGGTGCTTAGGTTTGAAAGTTCAAATCCCAGTTTTGCCACTTCCTTCCTGTGTAACCTCAGATACATTTCTTAACCTTTCTGTGCCTTTCATCTGTAAAATGGAGAAAATAATAATACCTTCCTCATAGGATTTTTGGAGGATTTATTAATAATAACACATATAAAGCCAAAAGAACAGTGCCTGGCGCATAATAAGCCCTCCATAAATTTGGTTATTATTATTTTTATAACAAGGGTAAGAGTAGTATGATTTTGAAGGCCCCTTTAGTTTATGGTATTCTGAAATTTACTGACAAGTCTACTCTAACTGAATTTTCCACAAACAAGTCATAGAGCATCTCCCATGACGAGTCCATCACCCTTTGCCAAGACCTGTACCCCACACCCTAGAAAGAAATACATTCATTCAGTTAATCAGATCAAACAGGGTTTTGAAACAACCTTGGCATCCTGACCCTTTATGTCATCGAGGACATTCTAACAACCATGCTGAATAAGAGGGCACCCCTTTCCTCCTATAGGCTGAGTTCAGGATCAAGTCAGTCTTCATTCAAAGTGAGCACTTCAACATGATAATACGAGGGAAAGTGGACTTTGGCGTCAGGAAGCCCTGTGTTTTAAATTTTGGCTTCATGGCTTCCTAATTGCGATAGCCTAATCGAATTATCTTTTAAAATGAGGATAATAACACCTACATAGTAGGGTCTTGTGGGGAAGAATTAAATTCAGTTATTTATGTAAGTGGCCAGTGTGGAGTTGGCACTCAATAAATGTCACTTCCTCTTCCTGATTCCCCTTTTCCTGTTGAGACACAGAGTTGGACTACTTTGTGGGAAGGGACATTCGTCAAATGATGTGTCAGTTTATCTTTCTCCCACTATTCTGAGGCAAGAGATCGTGACGAAGAGGGGAGGAAACAAATGCCTCTTAGTCTAGCCCTTTCTACCTAGCGAACGTTGTCCATCCTTCTCTTCCAGCACTTAGAAAAATGGTCAAAGTCCAACTGATACTGAATGTTTTAGCTACTCTAAGGTCATTTCTATCAACCTAGGAATAAGAGTCATGTTTATTAAAAGTGGAAACAAATAAGGCCTCAGGAAAATCCACCCCAATATGCCCCTTTCCAGAGTCTAAGGGACGTATCTGACACCCAGAGGGGCAGGGCAAGTGAAGCACGTGGCTTGGCCATGGCACCGTGACGCTGCATTATCAAGGGAGGAGGTAAGTCCTGCCAGCTGCCAGCTCCATCCGATCCAGTTACCTCTTGTGACATTAATTCACAATCACAGAGCTCTTCTTCTTCTTCTCTTAGATTTCCGTTCAAGCAGCCAACCACCAAACCCACCGGGGCCTCACTCTGCTTTCCCACCCACCCCATTCTCTTCAAACTGCCAGATGGCTTCCCTGAGACGAAGCAGAGGCTGAGGGGCTGGGGCCCCTCGGATGGGAGTCTCATCTGCTGACACGTACAAGTGCTGACACTGGAAAGTACCACTGCTGAATCAAAAAACCACTTCCCAGAGGTGACATGAGTGCTCACCATTTGGTTCCTGGAACACCACTATTTGGTCCAGAACCTTGAAGCCAACATTTTGCCTCTGTCCTTCCAGGCCTCAGTTTCCCAGAATGTGGGAAGTATAGTGACAATGAAGGAAAATTGCTACCTACTGCTCGACCTGTCATCTCCATCAGTTTGAATGACTTGACCAGCTTCAGAATGCTGTGAAAATTAATTAGTATTTACCACGTACTCTGAGATGAAATGTGCTAAAATTAGGCAGAGCTAAGGCATTCAGTAGGGTGTTCTGGGGGGCAGTGATGATGATTCAACAAAGTGTTCCTTTAGCTTATAAGTTGAACTTTCATTTTTGTCAAGGTAGAAAATTTTAGGTAATAAATATTTTATTATTTGTTTTCCTTTGTAAAATACTTTCTTCTCTCTCCCTCCAAGTTTGGGACATGAACAGTTATGTTGGAATATAAAACCTGCTCCTCTCCATCAAAATGCTCAGGATTGCAATTAAAGAAAAGTTAACATCTTTTAGATTCTTTTTCACGCCACGCCAACTAAGGGGTTACTATCTAGCTTTTTTTTTAAAAAACTTCCTTCTCTTTTTAAGAAAACAAATAAAATTCTGATTGCAACTCTGTGAGATCACGCTCAACTTGAACCCTGAAAGTTTTTTTGCCACCAGATATATTTTCAGATGAGCTTCATTCCAGATTCATTTTAGAAATGTAGACTTTTCTTTGCTCCTGGATCACTTATTCTTTGCTTCTCTGCTCAAACTTGAAGAGGACAGAAGGAAAAGTTTGCAAATATCATTTGTAATATGCTGTCCCAAACCTCTGATGTAAGAGATGTAAAACAGGCTCTAGTGGGCCTTGGCTTCCCTGCTGAGAGGAGCCCTGTGAGCAGGAGGAAGTGGGTAAAGGAGAAGAGGCCCTGTGGCTGTGGCGGTGACTGTACAAGCGCAGTCAGCACCTACAGACTGATGAAGGCAGCAAATGAGCTTGCGTAGCGCTCCGCTCTGAGGCTGCCCTTATGTCAACATCGGGAGCGCTGATGAGCCAAGTTTCTGCACACTGTGTGCACTCCCGAATGCTGTCAGTGATACAGGCATGCCCTGACACTGGGGGAGTATTTCTTACAGGACTAAAGCCTCTGCCTCCTTCTTACCTTCTCAGCGTTTCCCCTCACTGCCATGCTCCAAATTCTTGGTCGGGGAAGTCCCTATTACACTTTGGTTTCACTTGAACTTAATTCCCAGTGGCAAGGTGTCCACAGCCTAGCTCATACCTTGAAAAACAAAAATGTCACTATCATCATCAAAATAATTAAGTTAAAACAGGTCTCCATCCCCGACAATTTTGTTTTGGGATTTGTCTACAATGCTATACTTTCTACCCACTTCCCACCTTGTATTTTCATTTTTCTTCTTTGGTGCCCTTTTTCTTGTTTCTCCTTTTGGGCCAACCTATTGACAACCATCCTGCAAAATGGCTGGAAGGTGAATTCCCTTTCTTATAAATTTATTCTAAAAACAATCACTTAATTAAAACCAGTTGTGGGCCATCCATCAAAAGTTATCGGCAATGTGCTTTCAAGCATGGGGACTATTGACTCTCTGAGAGCACCTTGGGACCATGTTTATTCCCATTTCTGTGACTCAGCCACCACTCTGCCTCCCTGGATTCCCTACTGTTATATTGTTTTGTCGTCACTTGTGAAATGAAGGTCCGTTGCCAGAAGTTCAAGTTAGCAGTGATAATTCTCCATTGAACTCAGAAGACCGACATGGTTTCTTGCCGACCAGCAATTCTGACTACAGGACTGAAGCAGCTTCCAAGATTCAGAATTTGCCTGAGTAGTGCTGTTAGCTAACAGCCAATAGAGCAAGGGGAGACCCATCCTGTGAGGTGCAGGGCACAGTTGGTGTACTAAGGATGATAGTTTTCACATTTTTGTGGCTTGCTAATCACTTTGGCAAGATAAAAATCCCCAAGAGCCAATTTACCCCACAGACTGCCACTTGCCAATATAAAACCAAACAAACTTATATGTGTTTATTGGGAAGAAAACTAAGGCTTTTGTAGAGGACAGGGACAGTGTCTTTGGATTCAGGGCCTAATGGTCTCAAAAAATATTTATCAAGGTCATTTGATTCCTCCAAGGGGTTGATCATACATAGCATTCCTATCATTTTGGTCTTGGTACTGCTGATTCTCTGCCTTAAGTCCAACCAGGTGATTGATTACGGGCAGACTGAATTCTTTGTTTGGATCAAGCATGCTATGAAAGGAGCAGCAGTAACCTGAGCTCCTCAAATGCTTAGAATTCATTGATTAGTTCCTTAGTGATTTGTTAAAGATGTTTCTTTCTAAAACTTGGAGGGCCCAAAGAAGGGTCCAAAGTGGTTACCGAAATGACCAGAAATCCAAATGCTGTTACAGGCTAAAGTCATGGCCTAAGAGGAAAGAAAATCGGGCAACAGGATTGGACTGTTCTTTTTTGAAGTCATGTCAGCCTCTTCCTGGGTCAAAGCTTTCACTTGCTTTGTTTGCAGTTTGTTCGGGCAGTGCAGCTGGGGCAGCAGGACTTCGGATACGAATGTGTTGGCTGGTAAGAGAAACTCAAAATAATCCCCATTAAGTTCCCATTATCTTAAAAATTAGAAACTCTAATGAGAGGCTTCCAAAGCAAGCTGAGCAGCAGGAGGGCACTTCTGATGGATGCTGTCCTCCTTGGGGATGTCACTGTCCTCACCATGGGCAAGCTGAGTGCCCCAGCGCCTCTGAACAGTTTCCCTGGAAGCAGTCAAGATTGATCAGGCACCCCAAGGACTAGGAAGCCATGTGAAGAGGCAGAGAAGCAGCACAGAAGCCAGGCTGGCCCCGGAGGAGACCCTCGGCCTGAAGGGTGATTATCTTTAACCCTGAATTTTGTTAATTATTTCTCAGACACTCTCTCTGAATAGACTTAACTTTTACAGTCCCAGATTCTTTCCAAATATCATGCTGCCTAAAGACAGGTAAAATGCCCCCTAAGGGACTCCCTCACCTCTAAGTTTCTAAAACTGGGTTCTCATCATATTTCAGGTTGTGGAGCCTTTGATGAGAAGAAGGTAGCTGGGGAATGCTCATTCTCCTGGCAGTGAGCAACTGTGGAAACAGTCCTCTCATAGACCTGGCAAATTTTCTATCCAAATACTACATTGCTTCACCAGCTCTGCATTACATCTTGGCACTGCGCGGCCCAGTAGTACCACATCATCTCGTGGCACTGTGCCAAGAGCGTGCCCAGCACCATTAGCACTGTATAGGGAGTCTGTGGGCCCTCCAGGTTCCTTCTACCCTACTCCTACTGGAGTAATGGGGGAGATTATCAGCGGCAAGTCACAGTGTTGTTATTATTACCCTGATGTGTAATAAATCTGCGCGGTGCAATAAATTAAGGCAAAGCTCTGTTCTCACTTTACAGGCTGCCAATAGTTTTATTGTAACAGCTCGAAGATGTGAGTTCTCCTTTTTAGGCAGAGTGGAGGAAGCTGTGAAATTTAAAGAGATAACAAAAGGATACTCCAGTGTAGTTTGCAGGACAGGTATTGTACATGAGCTGCCTCATCAGGAAATCCAACACCTAACATTTTTTCTGCTTAATGGTATTCTAGAACAGTGAGGCCTTACAATGCCCACAAGAATTCATTTGAATTCATTTTCATATCAATGTCTCGCTGCTGAGTTCTGCTGAGCTGACCTCCTACACCAGCTTTACAGTGCTTTCTTTTAGTGATAAACCTGGGCTGATTGTAAGATCACAAATTGGTTCCAGAACCCATTAAAGTCCACAAATGAGCATTAGTGAGGTGCTTGCATAGGCTGAAATTGTGATAATCTGTCCATTTTGGCAATCACAGCTCCAGGGGTGAGCAGAGGGGCGGTAAGAACCCCTCTAACTCCCAGAAGGAAGATGAGCCATTTCAGATGTCTGTCTAGAGACGCACAAGCCTTGGCTTTTCTTCCTTCACACCATGTACCCTGGTTGCAGGAGGCAAGGGAAGGACTTGAGAAATGCTTCCCCTTAGGTTGTTTGCCAGGCTCAAAACCCAAGTGAGACCTTCAGTCAGGTCCCTGCATAGCTGACATTTTTTTTTTCTGTCAAGAGCCCTTCTCTTTGATATCAAATTCAATTTGTATTCTCTGTTTTAGACTTCAGCCTTTACTATATTTTTTACTCAAGTGTTAGTCATTCAAGATTCTTAACCCTCTGTTTATAGAGGATTCCTTCTAACTTATTTTTCCTGTCTTCACCTAGGCTTTCCCTAAATTAGGTGTGCTGGGTGCTGGGCTCTGCTTTGTGTGTCATCATGTCCCCGAATGTATTCAGCTATTGAGCACATGGTTGATATTCAATATATAAAGGTGGATTAACTGACTTTCAAAATAGTCTTCCAGTTCATTCTACCACCACCAGCTCTGCTCCCCATCTCACCATCATCCCTGTACTGCTCCGAAAAACTGTACACTCCTTATGACCTTTCAGCCAAAAATGACTGTCACCCTGGGTAATTCCCTTGGCAAAACCCCAAGACTGGCCGGGCGCAGTGTCTCACGCCTGTAATCCTAGCATTCTGGGAGGCCAAGGAGGGCAGATTGCTCAAGGTCAGGAGTTCGAAACCAGCCTGAGCAAGAGTGAGACCCCGTCTCTACTATAAATGGAAAGAAATTAATTGGCCAACTAATATATATAGAAAAAATTAACCGGGCATGGTGGTGTGTGCCTGTAGTCCCAGCTACTCGGGAGGCTGAGGCACAAGGATTGCTTGAACCCAGGAGTTTGAGGTTGCTGTGAGCTAGGCTGATGCCACGGCACTCACTCTAGTCTGGGCAACAAAGCGAGACTCTGTCTCAAAAAAAAAAAAAAAAAACCAAGACTTACCCCCTCTCTCCTCATCAGAAAATTCTACACTCCTTAGCTTGAGTCTCATTTATTAACAGCAAATGCTACCACAGGACATTTCATTCTCTGAATTGAAGTATTCTCATGAATTCTATTTTTCTCTCTTATTTTTTACACCTCAAATGTTCTATCTCTGGTTAATCTATAGCAATCCTAATCAGTAGAAACTCTGGAAAAACTGAGGTCATAATTTCTGAATCTGGTTTGAATTTTGAATTTGCTCCTTCAGCTCAAAATTAATATCGTAAATTTACTGGGAATGTGTTTTCCACTTTTTGGACTTGAACTAATATTTTTTATGTGCAAAGTTCGGTATCTGGGTTAGCTAGTTACTGAAAAGAAAAGGAGGTATCCAACTCCTTTTCTGGCCTTTCTCCTATCCCAATACACACACACACTCACACTCACACACAAGGCACTGAAGATGGGGAAGATGAAATTCTTCCTTGAATTCCCCTTAGGTTGTATCATTGTTTGGAAGTTATTGGTTCTCATCCAGAAGCAGATGAGGACAGAATAAGGAGTTTTAGCTCAGCCGTATAAAGTAGCATAAACCCCAGGCTTTAATCTTCCTGTACAGCTTCTCTGGTGTATGGTCTTCCTTCTAATGAATATAAAAGATTCACATTAACAAGAATTTATTGAGTGCTTACTTTGTACCCGGTATTGTATCATTTCATTTAGCTTAATATAGTATATATATGTGTATATATATATATATAATCTCATTAACTTAATTCTTGCTCTCTAAGGTAATATTAGTGTTCTCATTTATAAATAAGGAAGCGAATATTCAGAGGTATTAGGCGACTTGTACTGAGTGGGAAAACCAGATTTTTTATTCCAAGCCCACTGCTCTTTCTTTCTTTCTTTTTTTTTAAACCTATGTAATAAATTCTAGTTACCCTGTATATACACTCCCCCGATTATTCTTTTTGTCTGATTTTTAACTTTGTGCTAACAGAACCTTATATCCAACAAGTAGCTCTCTGTACAAGTTAGTTCTTAAATAATCTACAGAGTACAGAAATCCTGTTTCAATAAACACCACAGAACAAAACCACTTGCTAACAGAATGGCATTCTAGAGTTGTCATTGGCTCCTGACTTTCATCCAGTAAACACTCAAGGAATATTTTGTGAAAGTTTACCCAAATTTCTCACTGGAAACTTGGAGCTTAAAATGTCTTCAAATTGGGTTCACGCACCAGGCAATGAGGGAATGAATAGGAAACCTGATGATACAGTTAATATGTTAGCTGTGTGTTCCTTTATAGCATACATAGCGTGTCTAAAAATCATTAGTTCAGTTTGTTGTACACTAAATGGAAAGTACTATGGAAATCGACAAAAAAAACTCCACTTAGGCCGGGCGCGGTGGCTCAAGCCTGTAATCTTAGCTCTCTGGGAGGCCGAGGTGGGCGGATCGTTTGAGCTCAGGAGTTCGAGACCAGCCTGAGCAAGAGCGAGACCCCATCTCTACTAAAAATAGAAAGAAATTAATTGGCCAACTAATATATAGAAAAAATTAGCCGGGCATGGTGGCGCATGCCTGTAGTCCCAGCTACTCAGGAGGCTGAGGCAGCAGGATTGCTTGAGCCCAGGAGTTTGAGGTTGCTGTGAGCTAGGCTGACGCCATGGCACTCACTCTAGCCTGGGCAATAAAGTGAGACTCTGTCTCAAAAAAAAAAATACATTAAAAAAAAAAAAAACTCCACTTAGATTTTTTTAAAAGGTACTTGGAATCATAATGTCAATTTTAAAAAAGTAATTTGTTAGTGAATAACCATTTACATTGCCTGTAAAAGCAGCTAATATTTTTTGAGCACTTACTATGGGTCACTTACCATCGTAAGTTTTTAAATATATTATTTAATCTTCACAACAACCCTATGAGGTAAACGTTGCCCTAATTTTACAAACAGGGCAACTAAAGCTCAGAAAGGTTAAGTAATTTGCCCCACATCACACAACTGGTAAGTGGCAGGATCAGAATTTGAACTCACACTGTGTGACTCCAGAGCCTACATGTTTAACCACATTTAGAGTTAAAATGGAGTTACATTTGACTTTCAGATAAACAAATCCTAAATATTGCATGGAACATATTTATACTAAAAATGTATTTGTTGTTTATCTGAAATTCAAATTTAACTGGGCATCCTGTATTTCTGTTTGCTAAATCTAGCAACCCTAACCACACTATTCTGCCTTCTATAAATTCAGATATCCATATGTTGGGGTTGTTTAATTTGCAGTTTACATATGCTTGAGTTTTGTTACAGAATAAATGACGTTAACTCATATCCACAAAGCCAGGGAAAACTCTCTTGGATTTCTTTTTCTTTCCATTTAGTGAAGGCTGTGTTGGTCTGCCGCCAGTCTTCTCTCTGATAGTGCAGTTAAGTGCAAGCTTTTCTCTTCCAATAAGAAAAGACTTTGCCTACTATTGGCATATTCTGGCCTCCTGCCTACAATGGGCTTTCTCTCCAGTGGCCAGCTGTGTCCTGCCCGGTGCTCATCATTATCCAAATTCCTTGCCACAGGAATCCTTGACTCTTTCCAAAAGTTGCAGAGCTGCTTGGCTAAATAGCTGCTTACTTCCAGGCGACAGTGTTCACAGAAGGAAATGGAAAAGAATGAGCAGACTAGAGCTTAGCGGAAAGGCACCCTGCATATAAAAATCTGTTGTATAAAACATGTAAATAGGCAACATATACACCACCAAACAACTCTTGATTATCCGCGGGTACACTCCACTCTGATGGAGCTTTCATGCAATGTACAGTGTGCATCTGCCTGGCTACCTTTTTTCACCACTCAGGTAACCTGGGTCAGGCCTGGTGGCTCACACCTGTAATCCTCACACTCCAGGAGGCCCAGGCAGGCGGATTATTCGAGCTCAGGAGTTCTAGACCAGCCTGAGCAAGAGTGAGACCCCATCTCTACTAAAAATAGAAAGAAATTAGCTGGACAACTAAAAATATATAGAAAAAATTAGCTGGGCAAGGTGGTACATGCCTGTAGTCACAGCTACTTTGGAGGCTGAGGCAGGAGGATTGCTTGAGCCCAGGAGTTTGAGGTTGCTGTGAGCTGGGCTGAAGCCATGGCACTCACTCTAGCCTGGGCAACAGAGCTAGACTCTGCCTCAAAAAAAAAAAAAAAAAAAAGAAATAGAAACTGCTTTCAATGGCCACCTAGAAGTCAAATATTTTGTCCCTCAGATCACACAATGCATTAAGAAACAAATAAAAAGGACTTTGGAACTAGCTAATTTTTATAATTGTTTAATAATATGAATAACTGAAAAGTAACCATCTATTTTGAAGCCTGGATATTTATAGAATTATCTCTATAGTCAAGATTTTTAAAATCTTCCAAATAGCATGAATTTTTATGAACCCAGAATGAAATGATATTAATAGATAATATTTATTATAACATAAAAATAACATTTTATCATATGTGCCAGTCTCTATAAAGAGTACTCTATATGCATTATCTCTCTTAGATTTACCAAAGCCCCAAGAAATTCCGTACTGTTTCTAGTACCATATTACAGACAAGGACACTGAGGCTGCAAGAGGATAAGCAATTTGCCCAAGACCACACAGTTAGTAAGTGGCAGAACCTGCACTTAAACCTATGTAATCTCACATAGTCATATACATTATCAGTACACAGCAATGCCTCTACATCTGTGGTCCCCAATCCCTGGGCTGAGGACAGGTACCAGTTAGGACCCAGGCCACACAGCAGAAGGTGAGCGGCCTGAACTCCACCTCTTGTCAGATCAGCAGCAGCATTAGATTCTCACTAGGAGCAAAAAACCCTACTGTAAACTGCACATGCGAGGGATCTAGGTTGCACACTCCTTATGAGAATCTAATGCCTGATGATCTAAGGTGGAGCTGAGGCGGTGATGCTAGTGCTTGGGACCTGCTGCAAATAATACAGATTGTCATCAGCAGAGAGGTTTGACTGCACAGAGACCATAATAAATCAATTGCTTGCAGATTCATATCAAAACCCTATCAGTGAGTGGCAAAGTGACAAGTAAGCTAGACTCTACTTGCAGGAAAACAAGCTCAGGGCTCCCACTGATTCTGCATTATGGTGAGTTGTATAGTTATTTCACTACATATTACAATGTAATAATAATAGAAATAAATTTGCACAATAAATGGAATGCACTTGAATCATCTCGAAACATGCCTTCCACCCCCTTGTTCATGGAAAAATTGTCTTTCACAAAACCTGTCCCTGGTGCCAAAAAGGTTGGGGACATCGCCCTGCATCATAATATCAGTAGAGCTTCTGTGGCAAAGAAGCAGACTTTTAAAAAAATTTCAAATCTGTTGTCAAATCTTTCACTTCAAAGGCATGAAGTGTTCTCTTTGTTAAATAGTAAAGAATATCCAGGAGGAGGAGAAGGTGGGTGGTAAATGGCCAAAATGGTAGGATTCAATTAGATGCCATATGACTAGCATACAGCTTCTACCACATGTGACTCAACCACAGGAGTTGGGCAACACTTCAACTGGTCTATGCCCTGGTTCAATTAGACAAGTCCATTGATCACTTGCTTGGATATCATGGCAAAGTCAAGTTGCCAAAAAAGATTCCAAAAGCTTACTCTCCACATACCACTGAGTTACCTGTGCTATAAAAAAGAACAAATAAATAAAAAACAAAGTGAAAAATAAAAAAGCTTGCTTACTTTCATTTTTCGTACCCATCTTATGGTCAACTGGTAATAAACAATTCATGGACCAGCACCAGTCCATGGACCATTTTGAGTAGCACTAATATAGATAAGATCAGCTTGGTACAATGTTAATTAAAACATACAAATAACTAATGAATTAGATGTCTGGCTTATATTCTCTCTCTCTCTCTTTCTCTCTCTTTTGACACACACACACACAGACACACACACACACACTGGTGAATATTTATTCTTTAAATATTTATTGAGAACCTACTATATTCCTAGTACTTTTCTAGGCTCTGAGAATATAGTAATGAACAAAACAGATCAAGTACCTGCCTTCAAGGAATTTATGTTCTAATTCAACCAATGTTTTGATACTCAAAGATTTAAGTACCAGTTTGAGGCCTTGCCAATTATTATAATAGCTCTGTGCTTTTGTGTAATTCATGTAGTCCTTCTGAGCAAGTTTTTCCTCTGCAAAACGAGATTAATAACACCACTTTGATGATATAGGTAGGATTAAATTAGATACTGTGGAATAATTTTAAAGGAAGAGACCATATCTTTCCAACTTTGTATCCTCAGCAACAAGCATAAGTGCTTGCCAAGTAGCAAGCCTCAGTTAAGGTTTGTTGAATAAATGTGCATAAGGTCCTATATGTGTGAAGTACATTTTTTAAAAATATTATACTTGCTCTTCCAGTCTTTAGAATTCACTGCTCCAACAGGAAAGGTACTTTTGCATAGCATATAAAATTCTACTCTTGGGTTACAGGTTTCTAATAGTTCAAGGTCTAAAAATACATTTTCTAAACATTTATTAGATGGAAGCCTCTTTTTATAGACTGTCACAATCTGAATGCTTCTTAAAGGCCTTTTCCATAAATTGATCCTAGCAGTAGCTATGCTGGTCCTGCCAGTTCTACGAATACCCACATTCTCTAGGATTGCAAACTATAACTGAGTAGTGTGAGTATCCTAAATTTGTGAAGCATTTGGAAGAAATTCTCAGCCAACAGTAACATGAAAAACAAATATAATTAATCTATTTCTCTTCAAAACTGTGAAATTCATGCTAGAAAATTTTCTTAAAGGGTATAAAGACTTTCTCTTTGAGGAGTAGTGATGTTACTATTAATATTAGAGTTACACAGGGGAATTAGTGTTCTACAGACTTCAAGAAAATGTTTAGCTCAATTCAGTGGCTATTTTAGGAGTATATCATTTTATGAGGTGCAAGACTTACACTGCAAGGGGCACTAACATAATTAAAACTCAGTGACCTGCAAGGAGCAATATTTAGTAATGGGAAATAAAATGAATGCACAAATATACTACAAGGCAGCGTATAAGTGCCACAGATGAGGTACAAATGGAAACCATAGGACTTTAGAGGAGGGCTCCAGTTAGGACCTGCAATGTGAGTCAAACTTTCAATGATTTCAACAGGTTTTAGGTTTGGTGGAGGGAATGGGAAGCATTTGTTGCAGTCAGAGAGACAATTTAATGAGTTGGTTTTTTTGTAAAAAGTTGGTAGGAATTACAGCAAGTAGTTCAACATATATGTAAAGGTGTACTGAAAGGTAAGTCTAGAAAAGTAGGATGGAGAGTGGTAGATTGAGTAGTTTGTATTTAATTTGGTGGAGAACTAGTAATCATTTTTAAAACAAGGTGGTCCAAAATAAATAAGTTAATTAATTAATTAAAAAAAAAAAAACAGCGAAGTCATGATCTGGTCACTGCTTTAGGAAGATAGTCTGGCAAGAACACAAGATGGATTGAAGGGCTGCCTGCCCAGCAGGAGTGGGGAACCTGGGGCTTTGGGGCCACATGTGGCCTTCTGGATCCTTGGGTGTGGCCTTTTGACTGAATCCAAATTTTATAGAACAAATCCTTTTAATAAAGTTTTAATAAAGTTTGATGAAGTTTGGATTTAGTCAAGGGGCTGCACTTGGGGACCTAGAGGGCCACATGTGGACCCAAGGCCACAGGTTCACCACCTCTGGTTGGAGATAGAGAGGTAAGGGCAGATGGAAGAGCCATTGTGTAGGAAGTACAGTATCTATACCTGTGCAGTCTAATACAATAGCCATGTGTGGGTATTTAAATCTAAATTTAATTAAAATGAAGTAAGATTTAAAATTCAGTTCCTCAGTCCCATTAGCCACATTGCAAGTGCTCAATAGCCTCATGGGACTACTGTATTGCACTGTGCAGAAAAAGACCATGTCCATCATGGGGGAACATTCTATTGGCTCAGCTCGCTACACTCTGGGGACTAATTGGGCATACATGAAGAAGAAGGATTACAGGACACTGAGGATTGGCAGCTGACTGAGAAAGGTAGTGCCATGGGCAGAAAAAGGGAATCCAGGAGGAGGAAGAGCTGGGTTTAGGAGGAAAGGTGTCAGTTTAGTTTCTGGCAAAATAAAATGCCTACACAAATGCCTGGGTGTCCATGGCAAAAGGGAAGGGTGGGAAAAGCAAAGCACCCACTGAGCTCTATCAAAGTTTGTAACAGAGCCCCAGCAGGACCTAATTTGTTTATCCCCTCCTGCACTCAGGTCACCCCCCAGCCCCCATTTGTGTGCTCTCTGAAGACGGACAGGTAGGCAATCCAACTCCTTCGACCTCACTGGGCCAATGGCTCGCATACACTGTGCTGAGGCCTGCCCCAGGGCTTTGCTGTTTCCTTAGTTCCTGGCTGCCAGCCTAAACCCTTTTTTCTCACAGACACTTTGTACTTCCTCTCCCGGAACCACCTCACTCACCCTTCCCCATGCTCAATCCTTGGAAAATCCCCTTGCCCTCATTTACTTGATCGCTTCCTCTCCAGCTATTCCTTCCCTCAGGGACCACCAAACCATCAACTCACCACGGTTTTCCTTGATCTCTCTCCTTCCAACCTAGATTTCTTCAAGGTCTACCACCATAATCACTCCCTTGCGTAACACTCCTACTCCTCTCGTGCACTTTCATCCTTCAAATACAATTCTCCAACCCCTACACTGGAGTGTAGCTGGAGGGGACTCACTCGACCTTGCTGAGTGGTTTCAACTCCAGAGGGCCCTCAGTGTTGTCCACACTACACTTCTCTAGTCACTCTTCCACTCTTCTAGGGTATCATTTCTCACCTTCTTCTATCTCCTTAAATAGCCAACAGCCTCTGCCCACTCATGGCTTGTCATTGCACAGAGTAAAGGAAAGCACACAGACCAGATCTTACCTCATCCATCCCAGTAAGTCCTCAGGGCGAATTGGGAAAACGTGCGTAGATACAGCGTGTTGTATGTTGGACTGCTAAAAAGCACCACCCCTAGAGGTGGATCAATTAGAAAAGTACCCTTTCCTCTAGACCAGGGGTCCTCAAACTTTTTAAACAGGGGGCCAGTTCACTGTCCCTGAGACCATTGGAGAGTGCCCACTGTGGGCCCTGGACGTGTTGGCTGCTAAGCAGGACAGGCAGCAGTGGCAAAAACACCCGGAGGGCTGGATAAATGTGCTAGGTGGCCCACATGTGGCCCGAGGGCTGTAGTTTGAGGACGCCTGCTCTAGACTGATGTGGCCCCACCAGGGCACACAGCTTGGTGGGCAAAACAAGGGCTGAATTTCGGCTCCCCACCTTCCCCTTCTGCTTTACAGGGGCCTCAGCATGCCATCACCATACCTGCATCTGCATCCATACACTCTACATTCTCTCTAAAAATAGTGTGAACACTCTGTCCTTGCTCCTATTCAAGGCCGACCCCTTCACTTTTGTGCTAGGTCCCATTGCTTCTCATTTACTTGGGGATAATCTTTCTCCAGTTTTCTCCTCCTGTCTTCTGCATCATCAACTTTACATCTCTAAAGGGTCATTCCAAGATACCAATGTGAGGAAGCATTTCCCATCTTAAAATACCCTCCCTTGATCCCAAGTACCATCTGGCTGCTGCCCATTTCTCAGTTGCTCTTTAAAGCAAAGCTCCTCAAGAGCTGTTTAGACTTGGTATAAACCATTTGTCTTCTTCACCTCCCATTCTCTTAACACATCCTCATCAGACTTTCTCCCCTATGACTCCACCGAAACTGTTTATGTGAAAGTCATCAGCAACTTTGATCAGGCAAAATCCAGTGTTCAAAGTCTCAGTCCTCTTTTTATTTCAATAGTATCTGATAAGACTGATTATGCCCTCCTTCCTGAAACAATTCTCTTTCAACACTCCACCCCTGTCTTGGTGTTTCTCCTACCTGACTGGTAACTCCTTTTCTATTATACTTAACCTCCAAGTGTGGTCCTCTCCTCCAGCTACTCCCACTCCCTAAGTGAACCTAAGTAGACCTAAGGCTTAAAAAGCATCTATATGCTGATGAATCCCAAATTTAGATCTCTAGACTCACATATCCAATGGTTTATTCCACATCTCCACTTGAATGTATAACAGGCATCTTAAACATAACACAGGCAAAACAGAATTCTTGGTTTCCCCCACCCCAGATTTGCTTCTCCTTGATTCTTCTCCATCTCCCTGAATGGCACCACCTTAAACTAGTCATCAGGCCCTGAAGCTAACAACCATCCATAATCTTTTTGTTCCTTCACACACTGTCCCCCAAATCCAAATGCATTCTAATAAAAATGTGTCTTTAACAAATAAAATAAAATAGCCCTCTTCTCATCCTGTACGTGGCTGCTATCCTAGTTAGTCCAACCTATTATGAACAGCCTTCTTAACTGGTCTCTGTCCTGACATTTGTGCTTCCCTGTTGTTTATTTGACACACATCAGCAAGACTAATTTTTAAAAACGTGTATATCTGATGTGGTCATTCCTTGGCTCACCCTCCTCCCTTTGCTTCTAGTTGTCCTTATAATGACTCAGGCTCCACAGGATCTGACCACTTGTCGACCTCTCACCTCTCTATTATACATTGCTCTCTGGCTGGCTGACTGTGCTCAGCCATACTGGCCTTTCGCTGTTCCAGAAACAAGGTAGGTGCATGCCCCTGCCCCCGCCGGGTTTATAAACGGCTGATTTTCTCTCTGCCTGGAAATGCAATTTCTACCTAACTCCCACCCTGCCCCAGTGTTTGCTGGGCTTATTCCTTCATATTATGCATGTATGTGCTCAAAGGTCTTCTTTGAAAAGTAACATCTAACCAGCTATAGAGTCATCCTATCCCCTGCTTTATTTTTCTCCACACCAGTTACCATTATCTGCAACTTTTGTCACTTGTTTGTGGTCTGTCTCCCTCTCCCACCCCACTAGAATGCAAACTCCACGAAGGCCTTTGCTTGTCTCTATGGCTTTATCCCCTGCGCCTAGTACAGTGCCTGCTACCTAATAGGTGCTCAATTAGTACTTGTCCAGTGGTTGCGTTCCCTCCAAATTCTATTCCTCCTGAATCTTTGGACCCCTCCTCATTCCATTTCTGGCCTTACACACCTCCTATTCCGCCCAATGCAAACCCGAAACTTCCCCTTCCTTTCCCAGTAGTTCTCGGCTCGCCCCACCCCTCCCGACGCGGCTCCTTTAAGCAAACTCCCCAACTCCACGGCGAAGGCGGGGCCGAAGCCTCGCGACGCCGACTCGGAGAGGCGGGGTGGAACTAGGGGGCGGGGCCTGCGTGCTGCGTGCGTGCGCGTTCTGGAGGCGCCGCCGCCGCTCCCGAGGCCGCCGCTGCTGCCGTCGCCGCGCAGAGCCGGAGCAGGAGCCACGGCCGAGAGGAGGGAGGAGGAGGAGGAGGTGGAGGAGGCGCCGGACCCAGGGGGTGAGTGAGGGGCGGGGAGCCCCAGCCGGCCCCAGAGGGAGCGGGGGGCGCGGGTCGGCCGAGCCGGGGCTGAGGCGGCTCGTGTCGCTGGTCAGTCCCCTGGCTCCCCCTTCCTCCTCCGCGTTCCCTCGGTGTCCGGGGCGGCGGCCCGGGGGCCTGGCCGGCGGGAGGGGCCGGGGCTTAGGAAGGCCCGGCCGCCTCCAGGGCCAGAGCCAACCACGCCCGCGGACCGAGCCGGTTGACTGTGGCTGGGCCTGCGGGAGGCGGTCGGGAGGGGCCCGGGCCGGCTGTGGGAGAGAAAGAGGACATTGTGTCCCCCACCCTCCTACTCCCCGAGGTGTCATAGCACAAGCCCATTTCCTTCGCCATCTCCCCGGACACAGTGCCCTCGCCCCTCACTGCCTGAGAGATGTGGAAGATCGGACATCTCTGCCTTTCTCCTCCTCTTGCATGTCCCCAGACTGGGGTCAGAGCTTCCTTCAAACCCAGCGCTCCGTTTTGTGGGCACACGAGGAGGAAATTGGAGGCTTAGGTGAATTTTCTGTCCTCTGACCCCTGCTAGAGAGGTACGGGTGTAGACTGGAGCGTTGCCCTCTGCGTGTTCACTTCTGTCGGGGTTCACGGTCTCCCTTTTCTTCCTTTATTCCCCCAGTGAGTAGGGCTGACATCTTTACATCCTACTCCACTTTCCAGCCCCTTTCCCGCCCTCTTTACCCCAGGTCTTCTGTAACATGCCATGTGTTCGCCTTTGGGGCTGTTGCTTTTCTTGGGTCTCTGCTGCTTCCCTCAATTTTGTTAGGGAGGAGGTCACTGTGTGATTCGCCTTTTCCCTCAAACTAGGGTTGGTAGAAGTGTCACTTTCCCCCTCAGGAAGTTAAGGACGGTGTCTTCAGTTGAATTGTGTAATGTATTGCTCTGGGGAGAAGATGAGAGGAAGACATTTGTGTCTGAAAAATGGGATCTCCTCATAGGGCTGAGAACCAGAGTTTAGGGGACCTTTGACCTCTTGGAAAAAGAACTAGCATTGAGGAGTAATGTATTCCTTTTTGGGAGGGAAAATTTTGTCACCACTTTGAAGGGAGGAGGGAATAAAAAATGAAATGGAATAACAGGGCAAAAGATTAATGGGCCACAGCCTTACAGGTAGACACTGTTTTCTGCTTCTTGGGTGGCAGATGATGATTCTTGATGTTTTTTATTACATTAAGAGTAAAGTATCAGTTCTTAAAACTTGGGGCTCCTACCTTCAAAAGCTTGCTGACAGGCAGTCTCAAAAGAGATACTGCTGGAAACAGGATTTGGAAACTTTCTTTGGGTTTCCTGTCAGAATGTGTGGGAGTGGACATGTGTATGGGTAGTTTTTCTTTTCTTTTGATGTAATTGGTTTCTGTGATACTTAGACATACTAAGTGCTAAATTAAGCCCCTAGACTTCTGTCTGTACAATGCTTCCCTATAACACTTTTAGGCTTGGAATTATATTTATATTGTTTGATATTCTTTTTAGTGTGATGTTTCAATAAATCTTGTCTTGTTTCCTTGGTATTTTGAATTATGTTCTGTTTCACATACAAGTAGGTATAAGGTTTTGAGGATCATACATGTTCACTATTTAATGAATTTAATGATTACAAAGATGTCTAGATATTGTATATCTTCTTTTTGAGAGAAACCTTAAATTAGGATATTACATTTCACTTCCAATATATAAAATGGTAATTCTTAACCATTTTTAGGCCACTGACACCTTTGAAAATATGATGAAATATATGAACTCTCTCCAGAAAAAAAAGTTAATAGATATTTATGCACAAAATTTTGCATTCAGTTTTAGGGACCCTCTGAAGCCAACCATAGACACCTGTCTTACAAGTGAATTGGAATCCCTGAGTTTCATATTGAAACTGTTCAAAAGTCTTTGTTCATTCTTTGTATAGGCTCAGGAATGACAGTATATACATTTAAAGACTAAACTTTGGGTCTTTGAGAACAAGATTTTTCTAGTAACTTTTGGCTGCTTAAAATCATAATCACAACCGACTTAGGGTTTTTATTTTACAAACTACTTTTTAGCAATATGATCAGCATTTGAAAATGTTCACAAATCAAACTATCCATTTTTCCTTTTCAAGCTTATTCATATAAATGGTTTTTCATGTACTTAATAATTATCATATCAGCATTCAATATTGATTCAATAAGCACTTACTGAATGCCTACCATGTGAATAAAACAAAGTCCTTGCTATCATAGAGCTTGTATTCTAATCAGGAGAGACAGGCCATAACCAAGTATAGAATATGTCCGGTAATAAGAGATATCCAAAAGACTAGGGTGGGGATAGAAAGAGAAACAGTGGCAGAGTAGTCGGGGAAGACCTGAGACTGGAGCAGGGATCTACAGGAAGTTAGGGATGTGTACTCCCTTTGGGGAAGAAGGTTACAGGCAGAGAGGACTGCAAGTGCAAAGACAACTGAGTGTACTTGGGCTTTTTGAGAACAGCTAGGAGGCCAGTGTGGTTGGAGGACAGTAAGCAAGAGGGAAAGTGAGAGAGGTCTTGAGGTTAGAGAAGTAGTAGGGGCCACTGTAAGGCTTGTAGACGCTGGTAAGAACTTTGGATTTTACTTTGGATGAGATGGGAAACCACTGGAAGGTTTTGAGTAGAAAAGCGACTTGTTCTGACTTAAGTTTGTGAGCATGATTTTGGCTGCTGTGTGGAAATCAACTTGGGGTGGAGAGGGGCAAGAGTGGAAGCAGGAAGACCAATTAGGAGATTAATCTTCATTTCTAGCCTTTTTCAGTGATTACAAAATAGTCTATCTTCCCTTCTGCTATTGGACGTATAGGTAGTTTCTTTTTTCCCTCCTTTAATTTTTTTTCTCTAACTCAATAACACATTACCGTTCTTTATTAAAATAATAAAGTGAACGCATGCAAATGCAACATTTTCTTTCTTTTGGAATATTTCCTTAGGATTCATTTCCAGAAGGACTACTGGATCAAAGAGTATGAATATACTTGTCTTCTGGTATATATTTGAATTGCCTCAAAAGAGTAGGTTATACTAGTTTTGACAGCCACAGTTGTTGAGCATAAATTTCATGTTAATGTCATTTGCATTAGGTATTATTATTTAGTACTTAAAACATAATTTCAGCCATAAAAAGAAATCTTTTAGATTGTTAGGTTGAATTTTTCAGTAGCTTACATTTAGAGTTCATATGTTAGCTCACCTCTCTCCAACATTTAACAACAGGGTGCTAATTATTGGATACAGTGATGAATTAGGCAGTGTTTCTGCCCTCAAGGAGTTTTACAGTCTATGGTAATATGTAATAGTTAAATAACTCCAGATCTAGCCAATGTTTACTGTTACTTATGAACTTTGTTGGTATATGGTTGATGATCTTTTATATAAAATAGATAATGCAGGTAGGCAGCCAATTTTTTATATGGGTAAATACTGTTGTTTATTTTTTACAAAGGAATTTTTAATGGTATCTTGTAATTTACTTAATTTCTGTTTTGTATGATTTTAGAATCTTATAGCTAAGAGCTCCATGTTTTGTTCTTTGCAATAAATTATGCAACAGGTACTTAGTTGAGGACTCTCATAGTTGAATTTTCAAGTTGTTGAAATTCTTCATAGTTATTCAGAAAACAGAGACTATTGTTTTTGTTAAATAAGGTCGGCATTGCATCTTTGAAATTTTATTTAGTGTAGGGGAGGATGATATCAGTCTGTTTTGGTAGAAAATTATACCACTGTGAGGGCTTTGTTCAGCATTTCTGGTTCTGAAACCTAGATGGCTTGATTTGGCATAAGCAGGGAACTTCAACATTTATAAAAAGGAGCAAGTAGAACTAATTGAGACACCTGAAAGCACATAGCTCTGTGTCTGATATGTGCTAAGGACACAGTAAATGTTCATTGAACCTCAGATAACTTCTAAGCTACCAGTTCTAAAATTCTCTTATTTTAGATATTCAATAAAAATAACTCATATAAAGCATTTATCTTTTAATATTGTGGTGCATTTGAAATTGTGAATGTAAGTTTACTTCTCCCTAATGTTTCCTTTCCAATTAAATGAATCAATTATAACAATTGATTACAATTAATCAGTTGTAAAAGAGTTATGGCATATCTCCAAGTATTTTTTGCTCATTCTGATATCACATAGTTTTTGTGTGACTTAATGCCAAATTCACATCTTATAAAAAAGTTTAGCATTAAACAAAAATATTTAGGCTTTCGATGTTACCAAGACAGATGAATCATCCATTTTTTTTCTTCTTTTTCCCCTTTTTTGTGTGCATGAAATTTGGGATTACAAGTGATAGTTTTAACGTGTTTTTCAGTCTTTCATATACAAAGATAATATTGGTCCATTTACATTTTGATTTTTTTTATTATAATAGTGTTTATGGGTTTGCACTGAATGATTCACACTCTTTCAGTCCCCTTGGCACACAATTTTGAGATGACTGGTTGAGAGGGCAGTTTGTTTCAAAATTAAATGATCCAGATGAGTATTGAACCTATAAGCTTATTCATTATCATGATCTGATCAACAAAGCAGCTCAACAGAGAACTGTGCCATGCTCTCATTTCCGCTTGAAAATAGGCCGTTTAGAGGTAGAAGGTACAAGCATGCACATACACCCCCCCCAATAAAAAAAGGAAATTGTGTGTGATTATTAAGGTAGAGTTGAAACAGGAAATAGTGAGCTTTTATAAGTGGCCTAAAAATAATCCTTTTAATATAATTTTCAGAAGTGCATGATATATGTATACATGGAAGATTAATATGTTTTATGAAATAAATTTCAATCGTAGACAAGTTAATGGCTTTTTTAAAAACACTAATGACTTATTGAAGCTATATAAGTCTGAAAAAAATGCTTTATAAATCACTCCAGTTTTCCCAGTGTTTCCTATCTCTAGCCTGTTTACTTCACATTGGTAGAGAGTGGGTCAACGTGTGGAGTGTTAAAGTTAGCCCAATTTAAAATTAAATGTATAATCCTATGATTGGTCTCAGAATATATTTAAATTAGGCCACATTTCAAAAGAACACGAATATACTGAACTACAAATAACTTGATAAAAGATACTCTTGGATTAATTAAAACTTGAAACACCCTACCTTAAACTCACAAGTATATACACCTGTGTTGTTCATGTTTTTTTGTCATTCTATGATATTACCCACTTATTCTGGATATACAAAATAATTTTGCTCATGATAGACTGTGGTTTAGCTATCAAAGAAAATCTATAAAGAGAGGTGCGAAGAACTGGATGCAACTAATTGGACAAATCCCAAATGCAGTTTGCATGACTCTAAGTTAGCACTGGGAAATCTCTTATTGCAGACTGTACATTTCAGTTATGTCAGATGTGTAATTTGGAGAGTAAATTTATTCACCGTATTTTAAAATTCATTTATAAATAGGATCATTCTGTTCTACATAAGTTGGCTATATTATAAAACATTAAGCAAGCAACCACAAAGTTAATTATTGTGGAATTCAAAAATTAACACTAACCTTTGAATTTTATGTAGTTTACATCTATCCCAAATCTATTGATAGCTTTGAAACTGCCCTTTAAATCCCATTGTATGCTTGTGGAAATGTTGCATAATTTCATTAATAGATTTCAGATTCAATCTTGGAACAGACGTTTTGAGTGACCCAAAATTAGGCTCTTTGATGCTGCTTTAACAAATTTATAGTCTAGGCCAGGCGTGGTGGCTCACACCTGTAATCCTAGCACTCTGAGAGGCCGAGGCGGGAAGATCGCTCAAGGTCAGGAGTTCGAAACCAGCCTGAGCAAGAGCGAGACCCCCGTCTCTGCTATAAATAGAAAGAAATTAATTGGACAACTAAAAATATATAGAAAAAATTAGCCGAGCATGGTGGTGCATGCCTGTAGTCCCTGCTACTCGGGAGGCTGAGGCAGGAAGATCCCTTGAGCCCAGGAGTTTGAGGTTGCTCTGAGCTAGGCTGACGGCACTCACTCTAGCCTGGGCAACAAAGTGAGACTCTGTCTCAAAAAAAAAAAAAAAGGAATTTATAGTCTAGTGATTTGTTTGCTAGAGCCTTACATATGTTTTGTAAATAAATGCGTTTTCATGATAGAGTAAAAGTAGAATGATATTCATATTCTAAGTAAAATCAATGTGACTATTTTAAGTTTCCCCTTAGTTGTTGAACAGTTATTTCTGTGGTCTTATTTTCTAATAGCTCCTTAATATTAGAGCAAATCAGTTTCCCAGTTGTTTAAAACATAGTAAAATAAGAACTGTTTGCTCTACTGCCTATTTTATTTCAGTCCAAGGCATATTTTTTTGTAAATTGTTCTTTTGCATGCACATACACACATATATACTTAGTCACATTGTAGGGAAGTTGTTTCCTTGTTTAGCTAGCAATTTTAATTCTGTGGGACTTTTTTTGTAGAACAGCTTGTTAATATTTTTTCTACACTGATTGAAGTCATCCTGTGACTCTAAAGTTAACTATCAGCTAGGACAGAAATGTACAAATAGATAAAATGCACCAATGTGCATTTTTAATGAATGTTGGTAGCTTGCCAGTTTTATTTTTAAGTTCCTCCCCACTCCAGACCTAATTATGATGTGCTTATAAGGCAACAATAGAATATTTCGTTAGTTCACAAAATGAGAATCGTTTTTCTGGTTTTTCCATTTTGCATGTTTTGAGTTAGGATTAATTAGACATTTATTATTCTGAATAGATGTATATAGTTTTCAGTCCACTTAACTGTGATGCTTGCTTTTGGCACATTGGCTGACTTTTAGATAGTGGGCCTTGTGTACCTTTGTAAATAGAGGTATTACTGAGTTTTGGATGACATCCTTTACACAATCTGAAAGTAAACATGAACACAGTAGAAGGTGGAAACAAATCCGAGGTTTTCTTTGCACTAGGAAATATAGTTCCTATTCCAACTAATATGTCCTTGTTAGGTTCAGGATCACTTTCAGTGACTATGACTGCTTAAACATTTTTTTTTTTTCCGTTTTAAAGTATTTCATGTTACATTGTGACAAATTTTGAAAAGAACATAAGTATAAAGAAGAAATTGAAAACTGTCTATGATCCCATCATCAAGAGAAGATTATTGCTAACATTTTAATATATATTTTTCCAATTCTTTCCTTGCATGTACAAATTTTTAAATTTTTTAAAAAATTAGAATTATACCTTTATATATACTGTTTCTATCTTACCTCTTTTCCCCGAATGGGATGTTGGTCTCCTAGTGTGGGACTTTAAGGTTCTTTATAATATGACTATCTTAAATAACACTGGGGCAAACATTTTTGTACATTTATCTTTGATTGCATCTCTGTTTTTTTTTTTTTTCTTCCTATAGGATAGATTCCCAGAAGTGGGATAACTGGATCAGAGGGTGATTACCCTGTGTATAAGAGTGTGTGTCTCACTGCACCTTCAATGGCATTGAGTAGGTCAGTTTTTATAATCTTTGCCAATTTGATAGATATCTGTTACATTTTTGGGGTGGTAATCACAAACTCCTCATATTATTAATAATCTGTAAAACCTTCATAGTATATGATTAGTAATTTGCAGTGTCTTCCAAAAAGTTGATTGGAAGAGTTTCTTTAAAAATATTTTCGGTAAAAGTAATCTTTGTGACAAAAGATATTGGATTGAAGTTGCAATTTGAGCATTATTCTTTTTTTGGAGAGATAGAATTTTAATGTTCTTCTTTTACTAAAACTACAAATGTGAGAAAGCATGTTATAGTATGCAATAAGTAGAACTATAACGTGAAACTAATTATTTCAGATAGATAAGGCGGGTAGTCACATGGTTCTGACTTTTTAAAAAATTGAATAACTGTTAATGTTTAGAGCAATGACTCTGGAATTGGGCAGTCTGGGTTCACATACTTGCTTTGCCACTTACTAAATACATATATGATTTGATGTTTCTACCTTAGCTTTCTTATCTTTAAAAGGAGAATGATAATACCTACTTCAAAGGATTGTTGACAGGATTAGAAATAATGTGTAAGGGTGTTTGGCCCACAGTAGGTATTTAATAAAATCTGTTTTTGTTAAATTTATTTTTTCTTCCGGTCTCCTAGAGGGAAGGAAATATCTCATTTTTGTGTCCTTGTTTACATGAATAAATACAGAGATGCACATGGGTTGTGGTGAGCAATGGCAGAGGAAGGGGAATGGTGGATGTTCTTTGTGGCAGAAATGGCATGTGCCAAGATAAAAAGTAGCTGGGTGTAGTTGGATGACAGGAGATTGGTTTGACAGAACCAAGGCTTTTGTGTAGTTAGAAAATAATGGAGATAAAGCCATACATGTTGATTGGAGCTAGACACTGTAAGTTATTGAATGCTTGGTGTAAACTTTATTAAAGATCACAGGAAGTTTTGGTATGAGGACAATGACTTGATAAGAGTGTTCATCAAAAGTAAGAAGAATTTGGTTATAGTGTAGTACAGAATGAATTGAGGAAGAGATTGAAGACAGTGAGGATGGATTAATAACACAGGTAAGGCAAGATCTGAAGGTCTGATGGAAAACAAGAGGGAAAGATTTAGGGCAGTTGCTGGGAGTCATCCTTGTAAAGATCTGTGTAACCAATTTGGAAATTTAATTTAAAAGAAACAATCTGAGTTTACCCTCTAGGCCACATGCACATAGGCAACCTTTGGGAGAAGATAGGACTCAGTACATTTTGGTTGTTACTACCTTTTTTTTAAATTGAAGAGTAAAAGATTCCTGTCATTTCATCAATGAAAATCATATGTTTATGCCTTTTTTTTTTAACACATGTACAGTTTCCTGCAGAAATTTTATTTAGTTAGCATTTTGAGTTCTTGGTTAACACAGGGAATCCTTACTTTAAACTTTGTATTTCTGGAGGTATTATCTTAAAACTCTTAACTGTAATGTGAAATTCTTCTGTATGTGGTTTTTATAACATTCATGATTACTGCTAGACTTTAAAAATACCAGTTGTATGAGCAGAAGTGATGAGAAGTGAAATATAGACTTCTTGTTTGTTAAGCAGCTTAGAATATTAAAGGCAGTGAAATATTGAGCAACAAAAAATAGGATATTGTATGTGTGACCTTTAGAAAAAATATTACTTTTCGTATTGTTCTTTTTCTTACCCCTTAATTTCCTAATTTAAAAAAAAATGAGTTTGTAGATGCCATTTTTAGTCATTCTGTGTTTCTACTTGTACTTTCTGCTTGGCTGAATATTATACAAGCCAGGTAGCAAAAAGATTGATATTAATAGTATTTCTTTTTGACTGATCAGTAAACTCATATGAGCTATGAATTATCTGCTCACTATCTTTCAGTTGAGAAAAGATGCAACCCCCAATTTTTTAAAAATTTAGGCTGTGATACTTCCAAGATGTTAGCATTTTTTAGTTTTCAAATATTATCTAAATTCAGAAATAAAGTCCTTAGTTATTTTTATTCAGATCTCTTCCCTTCTAAAGTATCCTTGAAAATATTTTTAAATTAATAAGCAAATGTAGCAAATAAAGTTGGAGATTGTATGTGTTACTCTTTTACAAATACTGTGTTTTTCTTATGCAAAACTATAAAAGCTCACATCTGGTCAACTGAATGATGAGTTCATTTACTATTCAAAATAATGATTTAATGTCACAAACTGTAAGCTTCCAGTTGAGTCTATTTTGGATAGGTTTGAGGACATTTCTGCCTATTTGTCAACAGAAATCAGAGCTACAATCATTCTCCTAGTACTGATTGCTATCTTTCTGTACCCCTACTAGCACCCTCAAACAATAACTGAGAGAACAGGATATTCCCTGATTTGGGCCATTCTGGCAGGCACTGTCACTATGATGGCCTTTCTGTATGTCTTACATTCTTAGAAACCTGCTTGCATCTTTGCTAGAATAAATTGTTAGATAAGTAGCTAGCAGTTCATGGTATACTATTATAAGATAGTTCATTCAAGTTTTACATGAGGTGTCATATGAAGTGTCTGAAACATGAAGAGACTTTTATATCCTTCTTTCCAAAGGATTAAAATAAAGAAAATGAAACCCACTGATTGAATAGAATATTATGTACATTTTTCTTATTTATGGAAAGGTTTTTTTCTTATTCCTTTTGAATCAGCAATTTTGAATGCTAAGTATAAGTTCTTGACTAAGAAATAAGTCATTCTCCAAAAATAATATTAAACAGTTTGGTTAGTCATCCAGCAAATATTTATTGAGTGATAATTGGGTGTCTGGTACTATTCTAGGAACCAGAGATTTAGCAGTGAATAAGATGGGCTGTCATGGAGCGTTTTATACCAGTGAAGGGTTGGTGGTAGTACAGAGAAACAGTAAACAAACAAGTAAATAAGATCCTTTCAGAGGACCCAAATGCCGTGGAAAAACTATAGCAAGATAAAATGATAGAGTGATGGAGTGTTGAGGAAAATCTCCCTGAGGTGGTGATATTTAATGTGGGACCTGAATGACAAAACACTATACACCTGCAAGAAGAAGGAACTAGGCAGAGGGCCCAGTTGGTGCAAAGACCCTAAAGTGGGAAGTAGGTAGTCATGTTTGAAGAATAACAAGAACGCACTTGTTACCACAAGGCTGGGAAGATACTAGTAGATGAGGTTGGTAGGGAGCAAATCACATATGTCTATGGTAAAGGGTTTGGATTTTGTTATTATAAATGTAAAGGGAAGCAATGAATATCATTACTTCTCTTTATTGACAAATATATGTAATGTTCAAATCTGAAGATGTGTTACTAATTGTATTGACTTGAAACGAATCTGTAGGGTAACCAGTTTTTGTAGACATACAAAATCACTAATGTATGATCCATAAATTATGTATTTCCTAGGGGTCTGCAGAGACAGGAAGGAATTATTTTTAATATTGTAAAAAGTCTTATGAAAATTGTGTATTTGCCCTAAATAGATTTATATAGGTAAAATATTATGCATCTTTTCTCAACCAATATAACCAATAATTATATTGACTCAAGTCTTTGGGGCTAATTACCTCAAATCATTGCTATACATTGTGGTGACTTGCAAGTTGTTAATGAAATAAAATATTGTGCTTGCCTCTCAAGAACCTAGCATTCAGTTTCATTATTTTTTATTTATTTTTTTTTTGAGACATTCTCCCTCTGTTGCTGGGGCTAAAGTGCTGTGGCATCAGCCTAGCTCACAGCAACCTCAAACTCCTGGGCTCTAGAGATCCTGCTGCTTCAGCCTCTCAAGTAGCTGGGACTATAGGTGCCTGCCACCAGGCCCAGCTCATTTTTTCTCTTTTTAGTAGAGATGTGGTCTCACTCTTGTGCAGGCTGATCTCAAACTCCTGAGCTCAAGTGATCCTTCTGCCTTGGTCTCCCAGAGTGCTAGGATTACAGGCATGAGCCACCACACCTGGCCAAAGTTTCATTAGTTTTTATGTCTGACAGTGTGAGAGTTCTGATTAGCTTTTACTTATCTGGCTAATAAAATGTCAGTGCAGTTGGTAGATAAAAATCTTTAAAGACATAGAATCCATGGAGAATAAGAGAGATTTTTCATAGAAAGGTTGGGAACCACTGATAAATGTTCTAATCTCTGGGGAGACCTACAGAGAAGAGGGCTACTAATATTTTTTTGTTTTTGAAGGTAGACCCCTTTCATCCCATTTAACCTGCACAGCAAATCTATGAAGTAGATATTGGTTATTGTCCAATTTTACAGGTGATGAAACTCAAAGTAATTATATTATTTATGAAAATTCACGCAGCTCTAATTATAGAGCATCATGCAACAAGTCCCTTCTTTACTTCTGCAGTACAAAGCAGCAAATAGTTGATCAGTAAATATTTGTTTCTTGCTTACATGCATGCATGAATGAATAAAAGTAAATGACTGAAGACTTCCTCTGCCCCTGTAATCCTTTTTTTGTGGGTCACACTGTTTTTCTCCTAGATGTCTAGGATTTCTTCAGAAATAATTGGCTTCACCTATCTTTTTTTTTCTGTAACACCCTTCCCCAATGATGTTTAAATTGCTTGTAATAAATCACACAGTAAAAATTCTGAGGAGGGAAATAAAGACCAGACACTTAGTGTAATTTTCTCTTAGGTTTTGTTAACTTAAAGTTTTCAGCTTTTAAAAAAAATCTGCTTTACAGCCCCTCATATGCACAGTTGATATCATCTTTTGGTTCTGTTTGTGTCCCTTTTTTTTTTTTTTTTGAGACAGAGTCTCACTTTATTGCCCAGGCTAGAGTGAGTGCCGTGGCGTCAGCCTAGCTCACAGCAACCTCAAACTCCTGGGCTCAAGCAATCCTGCTGCCTCAGCCTCCCAAGTAGCTGGGACTACAGGCATGTGCCACCATGCCCAGCTAATTTTTTCTATATATATTAGTTGGCCAATTAATTTCTTTCTATTTATAGTAGAGATGGGGTCTCGCTCTTGCTCAGGCTGGTCTCGAACTCCTGAGCTCAAATGATCCGCCCACCTCGACCTCCCAGAGAGCTAGGATTACAGGCTTGAGCCACCGCGCCCGGCCTTTGTTTGTGTCTCTTAATTATTTTTGTAACCATTTAGCAATTTAATATTCTGAAGTGAGGTGATTGAATAACTGTAGTCAAAATGTTTATGTAGGCCAAGCTAGTGGCTAACGCCTATAATCCTAGCACTTTGGGAGGCCAAGGTATGAGGATTGCCTGAGACCAGGAGTTTGAGACTAGCCTGAGCAAGAGCAAGACTCCTATCTCTATAAAAAAATAGAATAAATTAGCTGGGGGTAGTGTTCCTGTAGTGCCAGCTAGGTTGAGGCAGGAGGATCACTTGAGCCCAGGAGTTTGAGGTTGCAGTGAGCTGTGATGACACCACTGTACTCTAGCTGTGGCAACGCAGAGAGACCCTGTCTCAAAAAGAAAAAAAGTTTATGTAGCCAACATTAGTTATCTACCTAACGTCTTACTATCACAGTGGGGTGTCTGTATAGGTGGGCATATTTTTGTTTCTGTCTTCTATTATTATGTCACCATGTGTGGTTTGTTCAAAAATATGAACTTATAAATCTGGAGCATTTAATGGTTAGTAGGGTCTAAAGAAATAGGTATAATGAAAAAGTGTTTTTTATTCAACTAATATCTGTACTGACCGAATACGACTATGAGATCTCTAAATCCTATGTTTATAAAGTTTCTAGGCCGGGCGCGGTGGCTCACGCCTGTAATCCTAGCTCTCTGGGAGGCCGAGGTGGGCGGATCGTTTGAGCTCAGGAGTTCGAGACCAGCCTGAGCAAGAGCGAGACCCCATCTCTACTATAAATAGAAAGAAATTAATTGGCCAACTAATATATAGAGAAAAAATTAGCCAGGCATGGTGGCACATGCCTGTAGTCCCAGCTACTTGGGAGGCTGAGACAGCAGGATTGCTTAGCCCAGGAGTTTGAGGTTGCTGTGAGCTAGGCTGACGCCACGGCACTCACTCTAGCCTGGGCAATAAAGTGAGACTCTGTCTCAAAAAAAAAAAGAAAAGAAAAAAAAAAAGAAAAAGATAAAGTTTCTAATTCTGCAAATTAATTAATATCTTAGTAAGAGTTTTGTTTTTTGAGACAAGATCTTACTTTGTTGCCCAGAGCTGGAGTGTGCAGTGGCCCATTCATAGCTCACTATAACCTTGAACTCCTGGGCTCATGCTGTCCTTCTGACTCAGCCTCCCCAGTAGCTGGGACTATAAACATTTAAAAAATCCAGGTGATTTTTAAAATTTTTGTAGAGTGGCTGGGCACGGTGGCTCACGCCTGTAATCCTAGCATTCTGGGAGGTCGAGGCGGGAGGATTGTTTGAGCTCAGGAGTTCGAGACCAGTCTGAGCAAGAGCGAGACCCTACTTCTACTAAAAAATAGAAAAAATTAGCCGTGCATGGTGGCACATGCCTATAGTCCCAGATACTCAGGAGGCTGAGGCAGGAGGATCGCTTGAGCCCAGGAGTTTGAGGTTGCTGTGAGCTAGGCTGATGCCACGGCACTCTAGCCCGGGCAACAGAGTTGGGACTCTGTCTCAAAAAAAAAATTTTTTTTTTGTAGAGAAGTAGTCTTGCAATGTTGCCAAGGCTGGTCTCAAACTCCTTGGCTCAAGCAGTGCTCCTCCTTAGGCCTCCCAAAGTGCTGAGATTACAGATGTGAGCCACCACACCAGGCCATATATATCTAAAAATGGATGTGGGTGTAACTTTTATAAATTTAATTATTTAAGGATATCGGATTAATTTAAGAAAACCCATGGGCAAGTGATTTGGGAAGGAGAATCTTATAATCAGACCCAGCTTTATTTGTATGTTTAGATTTTCATATATTAGGTTATTTTGGTGGTGATTCTTTTACATTCAAATGATAAGTCTCGAACTTTAGTAACTCAAAATTGGTCAAATATGCTTTTTAAAGTTGTTTCTGTGCCTTTTGAATACTGAATATCACATTTAGGACAAACTTCAGTTGTAAAATATCCCTTTGATTTTTAAATAACCGTTTAGTAATATCTGGCTAGTATTTCACTCAAATGTTATAATTTTTACATTGGAATATGATAGAAGCATAATTCAAGAACCAACCAAAATCTGCAGTTGAAACTATGAGTAGGAGGGTTTTAGATGATGTAGTCATTCTGTTATTCCCATTATGCTTTAGACTTGTACTACTGTCATCAACAGCACAAGCTTGAGATCGTGTCACCACTCAGTGCCATCTGCTTACATGTGTGTGTAAGCAATAATAGGCTTTAGATAACTGTTATAAAGAATCATTGCTTTGTGGCTCTCTTAGCTGACTCTGCTTAGTTTCAAGTGTACTGGGATGAGCTTGTGTCTCACAGTGAATTGTCACAGTTTTGATCTTTTGCAACCATAACACTTACATAATGTGTTTGTGCTGACATACTGGAGATGGACATGTGAAGTTTTTTAGTAGTGAAAAGAAAATGCCTGTCTAATCAGTAAAATTTAAAAATGATTTTTTAGAACATTCAAATACTTGCGAAAGAGAGAGGGCTCTTTATGTGAAGGACCACCTATTCCCTCCCACTTTGTGGTTAATTTTCACAATATAATAAACTATTTTTTTTAGTCCTATGAGTCAAAGTGTTTTTTAGAAAATCAGTCATAAAATTGCATATGTCTGCACTATTTTTAAAAAGTGCTCTATTGTTAAGGGAAAAAACAAATGACCACTGTTTACATATTATGATTTTGGTGCTTATTTTTACAAAATATGTATTCATGTGTGGAATATGGGCTAAAAAGAAATACACCAAAGAATATAAATTGTTATCTCCAAGTTGTGGGATTGCAGGTGCTTTTTATTTCCCTCTTTAAACCTTTTATTTTATGAACTTTATACATTGTCCATATTATTTTTTCTCTCTTTTTGTTTTAATTTCAGCATATTATGGGGGTACAAATGTTTAGGTTACGTGTGTTGCCGCCCTCCCCGTGTCCCCCTGGAGTCAGAGCTTCAAGCACATCCATCCCTCAGATGGTGCGCGTTGCACTCATTCTGTATTGTCCATATATTTTATAACCAGAAAATGAAAATTCTAAAATGATTTCATTATAGAGTATGAAGTTAAATTTAAGGAAACTTTTAAAGGTGAAGATTCTTCGGAGATAAAATGAGTTTAAAGGCTTTACAAATGAATTAAATAGAATTTCTGAAATGGAATTATATATTATGATAAAAGTTTGTACTTTAAAACAAGCAAAAGTGAGTTGCCACATGGGTGGGGAACCTGCAGCCGTAAGGCAAAATGTGGCCTTCTAGGTCCTTAAGTGAAGCCTTTTGACTGAATCCAAATTTTGTAGAACAGATCCTTTTATTAAAAGGGGTGCAGCAGAGAAAGGTGAAGCTTTTCTTGCCTCCTTTGGTGCTTAAAAAAGGTGGATCTTGATATCAGAAGGCTGCAGGCTTCCCACCTCTGAATGGGAAAAGTCTTAGACTATTGATACCATGCCTTGGAAACCTTTTTTATTCCTCTAACTCAGGTGTGCCTTAGTTACATTCATGTATATATTGTTTCATGGAAAAGTGTTTAATTATAGAATTTAAACTTATTTATATAAATGGTATGCTAAATCTCATTTTGAATATTTGGTCATTTGATAATGTATTTGTGGTCAACAGACAAAACACTTGGCAAAAGTCTGTATGTGGTGCCTGCCAGCTGTTCCATAACCTTTTTATTTCGCGGTTTTCTCATATGTAAAATGGAAAAAGAACAATATGTATTTCTTAGGCTTGTTTGAGGATAAAATAAGTATGCCTGACATACAGAAAGCACTTAAATATTATTACTGCTGTTACCAAAAAGTTGGCATTGATGTCTCTATGAACTGGAGTAAAAGATTACTAGGAACTGGTATAGTATCTTACGTTTCATATCCCCTATTTTGATCAACCTTGTGTCTTCCCCACACAAACCTGTGTATTTAAGTGGGTCTATTAGGTATTCATGTAAGTAGTTTCATTATTTATGTACAAAAGTCTTTAACATTCATAACTTAGCGTTTTAGACTTAAAGTGTTTAACATGGGAAATTTGTAATCTAGTATAGACAAAATTTTGAATCCTACATATTTCAAGGCTGATGTGCCAAACAAATCTGTTGACTACAGAATTGATTATCACTGATAGTATCTCAGTTTTTATTACCCAACAGTGACTTTTGTTTTCTACTTTTTAAATTTTCATCATAGGATTAAAAACTATATTTCTTTGTGACTAATAGTTCCCAGAGAAAGCCAATGACTAATGCTGGTTTTTGCAGATTTAGGTAAACTCTTCCTTTCCTACAACACTACAATAAAAAGTAAATTAATTTTAGTGGCAACTTATGAATGTTGCCTATTTCTTTTATATTCTTCACAATATCTTGTATACAGTAGAGATAATGAATAATAGATGGTATTTGTTAGTTGATGAAGAAATTTGAATCTTCCAGTTCATTAAAGGAAAGGGAGGAGTTTAGTGGGAATTCCTAGATTTCCTGGCTCTTGGATTATTTTTATGTTTATCACTTCAGTACATCGTCTTAAGAATTTCTTAGATCAAATTAAAATATATTTATCTGTCTGGGTTTCATATTTCCATGGAGTGATATGATATAAATGTGCCTCATTAATGAAAGCTACTCCTGTGGCTTATAATGCATACTCTATGATCCCACCCACAGAAATATTGATTTTATAGGTCTGGGATAAAGCCTAGGAAGCTGTATTTTACTCCTCTAGGTGATCCCCAGATGATTCTGATGCAGTACTTTTTCAATTTATTTCTCTCTATATTTTCATTTTTAGTATGATATTTTCAAAGCCTTAGGAATAAAGGAATACATCTCATATTTAGTAATGAAAATTGATGGCCTTACCTTTCCATTGTATGTTCCATTTTACCTTTTTAATTAATTAAATGTACATAGATTACTGACGTCAAACCCAAGCAATACCCAAGTTCATTGTAGAAAAAAGTGAGAAAGTACCAGTGAGGCATTGTTTCTCAATCTTTTTATCATTATCATCATCCCCCAGTCTTTTTAGATATCTTTTTACTAAGTATCTCCCTCAAGAAATTTTAATGTCACAGATATAACTGTGTATTTGCTTATGTATTCTATGTGTATCTGTGCTTTATATACTAAAAGAGTAAGATTTATTTTTTGATCCCTTGAGAGCCAGTTTTCACCCCATTGGGGCATTATTGGCCCTGTTGAAAATGCATGCAATAAGCTAAAAAAAATCACCCTTAATTTTCTCAGTGTGTTAACATTTTGGTGTACATCTTTCTCAGTAGTGGTCAATGCATATATGTTTTTTCTTTAACGAAAATGAAATCAGATACATAGTTATTTCCTGTTCTCTTTTATCTTAATGTATTGTAAATTTTTCATGACAAATTATGTATTTTAACAATATCATATCTAATGGATAAATAATATGGGTATATAGTATTCCATTATGTGAATTTGCCATCATTTACTTAAATGATTTTCTGTAGTTTTCAATTTTTATAAAAGCTCTGCTATGAATATCATTGTAGTAGAATTTTTCTATGCAGCCTTAATTATTTCCTTAGGTTAAATTCTAAGAAGTAGAGTTATTCTGTACATGTTAATCTTTTTTGGTATATATAACTTAGAAAGTGAAAATCCCTTTCCCCAAGGACAGCCACTATTAAAGTGAATATTTGTCCAACTTTTTCCTGTATATTCTAATATAAAAAGCTGTATATTTTGTGTAAAAATTACATATAGCTATATCTATCTTTTTATTTATTTATTTTTTGAGATAGTCTCACTCTGTTGCCTGGGCATCATGGCGTCAGCCAAGCTCACAGCAACCTCAAAGTCCTGGCCTCAAGCAATCCTTCCTCCTCAGCCTCCTGAGTAGCTGGAACTACAGGCATGCGCCACCATGCCCAGCTAATTTTTTCTATATGTTTTTAGTTGTCCAACTAATTTCTTTCTATTTTTAGTAAAGACGAGGTCTCACTCTTGCTCAGGCTGGTTTCGAACTCCTGACCTTGAGTGATCTTCCTGCCTTGGCCTCCCAGAGTGCTAGGATTACAGGCATGAGCCACCACTCCTGACCTATATCTGTCTTTTTAAAAAGAAGAATTCATTGTCCCTTAACTGTAGCCAATTGCTTTTTTGCCTGATGTATTTTGCCTAAGGGACTTTGGTCCTCTCTTTACAACACTATGAAAGAATTCTGTCTCTTTTAAGCTGTATGATGTGGAGTAATTTGTGCATTGTACATTCTTCTATTGAAGGATCTTTTGTTTTCTATTTTGTTTTGGTTTTTGCATACATCTTTGTTTGCTTGTTTGTTTTCTGCGTCATAAATTCCCATTTGTGGTAGAATTGCTGGGTCATTTAAGAATTGGCAGTATTTTATATGCTTATGTCTTTTTTTATGTTTTCTGTTTTTTTATTCCTTTATTTACTTAATCTGGTATTGGTACCAGATTTTAATTACTATAGCTTTATAGTGTTATACTTTCATATCTGGAAATATAAAATGTTCTAATAAGTAGACCGGTGTACCTTTATATTTTTCAGATTACACCTCACAATTTAATTTTGTCTAGGTTTTTTTTTTTATATATATATAAGACAAGTATATATATTTTAAAATAGAATAGTACATATTTTGAGAACTCTAAGTGCCTGGCAGTAATTCAGAACTCTAAAAGCACCTGTTAAGTTGCACAGTGAACAAACAGCCTATTGAGCTGTGAGCTTTCTGGGAATTCTTGGAACTACAACATTTCTGTTAAATATGCCTTTTAGTCTTTGGTTTATTGATTGAAATATATTGGACTTGTACTCTCTCTGCTATCTTTTATTCTTTTTAAAGGAAACATGCTCTCTCTTTTACATTTCCAGGAATGTACTTATTTTAGGTGTCTCATACTATGCTGTTCTGCTTATTTTTATAGAGTTGCTATGCCTATGTATTATCTTCAGAGTTATTCATATATTTTTCTGACATTTAGAGTCTAATAAAGTTTAAAATATATCAGAATAGATGTTAAGTAACACTTTTGTGATTCAGCATTTAATTTTTATAGTTTCTTAATCTAGTTTTTCTGGATTCAAGCAGATTTCTTTATGAGAAATCAGTAGACATTACAAAAGAATTAAAAAAATTATGCTTTGGTTTTTAAAGTGGAAATGTTTTTAGTCTTTTATAATGAAAAGCACTAATTTATTTTGGAGTCTGTCTTTTAAATTTAGCTGCTCATACCATTATTAAAATCCTTAAATGTTGGTTCAATACTATTCGTAACTGTGATACTATCTGTGAGCTAACTTTCTTTCTTGGAACATACTCTCAAGTGAGATTTTCAAATGCTTTTATTGTTCTAGAAGAGTCCATTTACCTTTGTAATGAAAAATTCTCTCCCAAGAGTACTGCGTTCACCACTGGGATGAAGACTAATCATAATAAATATAATAAATGGTAGTCAGTACCCAGGCAATTAAGACAGGACAGTTTTCCAAGACTAGCCTATCTTGGAGTTGAGCTGTTACCACAGCTAAGTTAGGCTCATTGCAATGGTTTACTTTGCTTTGGATTATGGGTCTTCATCTATCAAAGTGAAAAACCATCTGTTTTCCTTCATGGTGGTGTTTTGTTTTGTTTTGTTTTTCACACATGGTATGCTTATAAACATTAACATCTCAACAGTGATTTTGTCTGTTGAGATTTACTATTTGACCAGATTGGAAATTTTATTCTTTGGTGCAAAACTTAACTTAAATGCTTTGTGAATGTACATGAAGTGGAGTCCTTTATCTCAGAATCATAGATGCAAACAAATGGACAACCCATGCTTGAGCATTAACTCAATATGACTTTAGACCTTTGGCCAAGCCTGTGTGATTGCTTAGATACAGCCTTACCTATACTCTCATTACCTACTTTGTTTTCTGAAGACTAATGCCATACAGAAACTTTAGATTCATTTAAATGAATATTCCATATAAGGAGGATATTTGATTTTTTTAAAGGAAGATATTTGATTTTAACTAAATATTATGTGAGATTATTATAAATGATTACAAAAATTAGAATGTACGTGATGTTTGTTTTAGATATTTTCATTTTCTTATTATCTAAAATATTTCCCCCCTCACTAAGTATTGTGATAAATTAGTACCAATAAGACTTTAATTGGTAGTACAGCCACTTGGTAGCAAGGTTTCTTTAATAGGTTTGTTAGAATATACATCTCCATTGTATGTAGAAGTTGGTTGGGAGATTTTATTTTTATGTTTTGTGCTCTAAAAGTAAGCTGCCTTTCAGGAAAGCATCATGTAATTTTTACTGACCCTTTTAATAATTATTTTTCTATTTAAAGTACTAGTAATCCTTGACATCCTTTTAGTCACATTATTTTTTAGAAATTCATTATTTTTATTAAATAATAAATTGTCAAGGGAATAAATAATGCAAAAAAAGTACAGATCAAAAAAAGAATACAAATGAGACAAAAATAATGGTTATCAGTTTTCTATGTATCTTTACATTCATTTCCTGTAAAAATATACTTGTACGCATATATAGAAATAATTGGTTTTGTTTTCAGACCTGCTAAAATGCTAGTAAATAAAAATTCGATTCTTCAAAGTTAAATTTTGTCAAGTTTCCCCCATCTTTACCTCTGCTTCTCCCCTCACTCTTTTTCTTTTCATTACCACTCTTCTCCTTGAAAGGAGAGGAGTATAGTGTGGTGGGTCTCAACCATGGCTTGGCTGTACACTAAACTGGGGAGCTTTGAGAAATATCCACATTCTGACTTCACCATCCAGATTCTTAATTAATTGGTCATAATGATGCAAGGCATGTAGGAGGAGAACATGCTTTATATCAGCCTGCATATAAAAGCTTACATGAGCTTCCGAGTTCAAGCATAGTTTGAGGGAAGGCAGTGGTTTAATTCAAGGGGCCATCTTCTCCCCCCCCCCCCATTTTCCTGCCTTCAAGAATAAAGATATGTATGCATGCATAGGTCTTTGTAATCCCTCAAATTCTCTAAGAAATGTACTGCCACAGACTTCTGATTTATTCCAGTATTAGTTCATCTACAGAATTTGTAATACCTAAATGCTAAGGAAAATCAACATCATTTGTGCAGTGCAGATTAGATAGACAAAAAGGTGACTGATAAGACATTATGGAATTGTGGTTAGCCACACTGATGCTGGAGCCAAATTGCCTGGGATATAATCCTGGTTCTGTAATTTATGTCTGCTGAGCTTGGACAAATTAGTGTTAGGCTTTCTACCTCATCTATAAAGTGGGGATGATAGTCCCCACCCCATAGGAATGTTGTCAGGATTAAAAATATTAATATATGTAAAGTACTCAAACAGTACTTTGTACATGGTAAGTATGCAACAAATAAGTTTCAGTTAATTTATTCATTTTCTTATATCCTCTTTTCTAACATTTCTTACCCTTTTCTTGCCCATTCCTCCTGAAGTTAATGCTTCCTCTGATAAACTAGAGCAAGGGTTGGCAAACTTTTTCTGTAGTGGGCCAGATAATAAATATTTCAGGTTTTTAGGGTCGTATGGTCTCTTGAAAATATTTAATTCTGCTGTTGTAGGGTGAAAGCAGCCATAGACCATCTGTAAACAAATGAGCATGGCTGTGCCCACTTTATTTATGGACTCTGAAAGTTAAATTCCAAATAATTTTCACATGTCACAAAGTATTATTTTCCTTTTTTGACTTTTTTAGAATATTTAAGAATATAAAAGCCATACTTAGTTCATAGGCTGCACAAAAATAGGCAGTGGACTAGATTTGAACTGTGGGCCATAGTTTATTGACCCCTAAGTAGAGTAAAGGAGCCTGCACATTCTAACAACTATTTTAGACCTAACCTTTTCTTTCTTGAGCATGCCTTCATTCTTTAATTTCCCTGTACTTTGGAGTAATCTAGAAAATTATTTTTCTGGCATCAAGTTTAGAATTTAAAAATTCTACTCGCAGCTTGGAACTTAAACTGTTTATTAGCACATGTGAAACAGTTGACTCTCTTCTCAACAATGACATAAATAACTATATTTAGGGTTCTTTGCAAACAACAGAAACACCACTGTGTTGTTTTATTCACTAGAGGTTTTATCCTTTGGTGCAAAATTTAATTTAAATGTTTTCGAATGTATATGAAGCAGAGTCATTTGTCTCAGACTCACAGCTGCAAACAGATGACAACCCATGCTTATCCTTAGCACCAGTATATAGTAGGTGCTTGTATAAGTCAAGGAAATGGACAGATACCTACAGAACTAGTAAGACAAATACATATACACACACACACATATAAATAGATTTATTTCAAAGAATTGGCTTATACGATTGTGGGTGGCTGGCAAGCCCAAAATCTACAGGGCCAGTCTACAAGCTGCAAACTCTCCAACTGGAGCATTCTTGCACAGAATATCGTCAGGGAAACCTCAGTTTTGGTTTTAAGGCCTTTCAATTCATTGAATGAGGCCTACCCACATTATTTAGGATAATCTCCTTTTCTTAAAGTCAGCTGATTGTAGATATTAACCACATCTGCATAATACCTTCACAGAAATACCTAGATTCTTGTTTGTTTGAATAACTGTGTACTGTAGCCTAGCCCAGTTGACATAGCCATCACAGAGTTCAATAAATATTTGTCCAATAAAAGGATGAACAAATAGCTAAAATGGTTAATTTAAGCAGAAAAATTGTTACTTGAAGGATGTTGAATAACAGGATTTAAGTAAAAAATGAGCAAGTAGGCCTTGGGGAGCTCTGAGAAGAACTAGGACAGTTTGCAGGAGTAGGACTTAGGTAGCCATAAGGAACAGTGTCTTTAGTGTGCTACAGTTATAATGAATTAGCTCTAGCCATTTGCCATCCTCACATTATTCCACTCAAGATTTAGCTTCCTGGGAAACTCAGCTTCATTGGTCTAGCTTGAGTTTGGGTCACATGGTTTGCTTACCCAGTAGAGGGTGAGACGCCTTGATTGACGTTCCCACCCAAACTGCATTCAGGGAAATAAAAATTATTTGCCAACAGAAAGTCAGGATACTGTTACCAAAAGAAAGAAGAATAACAGATGTCCACTTTACCAACTCTTAATATCTGCCCACATAGAAGGACAGCTGGTAAAACTGACATGGATCAGGGACAGAATATGTAGAAGACCATAAGCGGTGATAATGAGCTTGGGCCTTATCCTGTAGAATAATGAATTGGAAGTGGGGGTCAATAGACCCCTTTGAAAATTTGAAATTTTTGGACCAAATTTTGGGCCACCATCTCTCTCTAGAAAACTCTATCAGTGCTTTTAAAAAGGCTTGTTTTGTTTTGTTTTGCAAAGCATTTCAAGGGGTTCTTATATCCCCTAAAATACATCCATGGTTGGTCAGCAGAGGATCTAGTCTTTTAATCTGAAAGGTTAAGAACTCATAGGGAAAGGGTGGTATAAACTATTTAAGGTATTTAGGCAGAGGAACCACAATAGTCAAAGTGTGCATTTTAGGTGAATCATTCCGGCTTATATTGGAGGATGGATTTAAGGAGTGGAGGCTGAAGAATAATCAAAATATTACATCTCCCTCAGCTCTTGATATTTGCACTCTCCTCATTCTCCTTAATCTCTTTGATTTCCTTTGGAGGAATTTAGTTAAGAGATGATGAGCATCTTAACACAGTGGACATAAGAATAAAAAGAATAAACAATTTAAAGAAATATTTAGGAGACATAATTCACAGAATCAGCTTGGCTATCAATTGTATAATATTTGGGGAGCAGAGTCAAGAATGGGTTGTACATTTTTAGCTTGCCAGGAATTACAGGGAGAAATACAGAGGGCAGGTAGAAGTATTGACCTTAAATGTGAGGAGGGACAGTCGCCTTATACTTTGAGTAGGATGTGAGAAAAAAAAGATGGTAGTACCTGGACTTGATAGATTTATCAAGAGGGGAGGGAATGAGAGAAGTGGAGCAAAAATTGGTCAAAGGATTGATGCACACAGTACTGAGGGCTCAGGTGAGATTTTAGACCAGGAATTTTTAGACCAGTAGCAATATCTGTTACATAATGATATTTTCTCTAACAATGAAGAGAATTTTTTTTTTTTTTTGAGACAGAGTCTCACTCTATTGCCCAGGCTAGAGTGAGTGCCGTGGCGTCAGCCTAGCTCACAGCAACCTCAAACTCCTGGGCTCAAGCCATCCTGCTGCCTCAGCCTCCCGAGTAGCTGGGACTACAGGCATGCGCCACCATGCCCGGCTAATTTTTTTTTTCTATATATTAGTTGGCCAATTAATTTCTTTCTATTTATAGTAGAGATGGGGTCTCGCT
>VSMD01046134.1:842-19900 GCA_008750895.1 Mirza zaza
GGGGCTGCAGGGCTGAGGAGAGAGCGGCCGCGACCCCGGAAGCGAGTGAGGTGAGGTCGGGGTCACGTCCGCTGGCCTAGCCCCGCCGGCCTCCCCGGGGACGCACCCGGGCGGCCCTGCCGGCGTCGCCTGGGGCTTGCCTGGCTGGCGGTGGCTCTGGAAGGCCTGGGATTTCGGAGCTAGGAGGGACTGCGTAGGTCACCCGCTGCAGCTGCTTCCTTCGTGGGTGGGAAAACGGACCCCTTCGGCATTCAGCAGTTTTGTCTCTGTTTCCCGCGGAGGTGCAGTGACTCGCCCAGAACTACACGACTAGTTAGGATCGACGAAGATGAAGCATGCGAAGGCGTTTTGAAACTGTGGGACTGATAAACGTGTGTTCCGTGTCGTGGCCTGTGTTTTTGTTCCTTTATTCGAGTACTGCATTTTCAAGCAGGGTACTGACAGGTTCAGCTGTACAGAGCAATGGTGTTTTGTCCAGCTCTCCTCGCCTAATGGTTAGACTATTAACCAGAAGACCCAGGGAGTTAGACCAATTATTAACTAATTAGGAAACTGGCTTCAGAAAAGGAACATTCATTAGAGCATGCACTGAACACTGAAGTTAACTTTGTTGGGGGAGGTATGGATATACTTTGAAAATCTAAAGAAAGTTTGTGCATATGTGCATGTAGAAAACCAATCTACGATTTCAGGGTGTTTGAGCCCTTCCTAAAAGCTCCAGGACTCCTCCCTTGTTATGATCTCTTTATGGAGAGACTGGATTGCACATACAAGGGTTAAAAAAAGAAAAAGTGGGCCCTACCTTGGGACATTTAAGATAAATTCAGGTTTGTTCCCTGCCAATACATTTACTTCCTGAAGACAAGAAATCCAAAACATAGATGTAGCCAGATATTTGTTCTTTTTCTGAGGCTAGATGTGAACAGAAATATGCAGCCAGGGAGCTGTGTTGTATTAGATTTTGTGCATCTTCATTTCAACAGATCTTTCACACTGTCCTTATGAGTTGGATGGAACAATATGAATTGTATGCATAACTAGTGGGAAAACCATCATCAGAGAATGTTGATTAACAGTGTATTTCAAAGAGAGGTCTTCTTTTTTTAACTTACAAACAACAGAAATTTATTGCTCACAGTTACAGAGGCTGGGAAGTCCAAGATCAAGGCAGCAACAGATTTGGTGTCTGGAGAGGGTTCACTCTTTTTTTCAAAGATGATGCCTGTGTCCTCACAGAATGTACTAACGAGCTCCTTAAGACCTTTTATAAGGGCACTAATCCCACTCCTGAAGACTCTGCTCTCATAACCTAATCACCTCCTGAAGGCCCCACCTCCTTACTATTGCACTGTGGATTAGGTTTTAACATATGAATGGGGTGGGGGAGACACAAACAGTCAATAGGATGAGGCTTCCCATAAGGAGTTATAGCCAAAATGGACTTTGAAGAAAAATTGTTTATGCTTCCCAACTTCCACCACACAAATGTCCAGCCTGGATGTCAGATCAGGGCTCATGACCACTGGGAGATGGGGCAGATCCCACAGTGGACACTGATTCTCCCTCCAGCTTGCTTTTCATTTATTCTATACCCACTGCCTCTGAGCCCAGGATCCCTACCAATTACCAAAAACCCACCCGATGGCCCAGGCCAAAAAGGAAGATAAGATTTTGGCTGAGACCAGGACTATCGTCCTAACATTTAAAAGAAATGGAAGGGAGAAGGGAGCAAAGTCGTTGTTTTGGGCTACATTCCTGTACAGCTGGTCTCAATTCAATCTGCAAACACAGAACCAATTTATACTTATGATTTTGACCCACTTGAGCAACCTCAAAGAGAGGTCTTTCGTGGCATGCTCTTCAATGTTTTTGTTTTAATCTACCAAAAGAGAACTTACAGTATAAACCCTTCAGGATATGTGACTTGCCAGATCCGTCCAGTTGTTTAGTGACAGAGTTAGGGCCAGACCCAGGTTCTCACTTCCAGCCCAACATCCCTTTCCATGTGCTCTTTCAACATTAAATATGAACTGTTGGGGGCTCCACAGATTTTTAGTGCAGAGCCACACAGCTGGGCCCTCATCTCTTCCAGCTGTTTTCTGTACTTCATAGTGACTGTTCTAAGCCCTCATCACTAAACCTTTCTAGCTACCTCCCTCCTTGTCTCACCTCCCAACCCCCAGCCTCAACTCTTCACAGGGAAGATGCAGTCTTGCTTAACTTTGTCCTCACCCAATTTTCATTTTCTTCCCTTAGATCTGGTAAAGTAGTCCCACTTTCTCCAGAATTTTTCTTTATTATCTCTTCTTTCTCCTCTTTTTTGTTTTTTTCAGTATAGTATATGACTTTCAATCTGTATTTTCAACCACTAAGATCCCAAGAACCTAGCACTGTCTTTGGTATATAATAGGTATTCAACTATTTACCAAATGAATGAACCCTTTTTCTTCATTGAGAGAAACATCCCAGGCAATTTCTGAGTTTCTTTTTAACAGCTTGCCCAACTGGTGGTGGCTCTTCATATTTGGTTCTGTGTGAAGCTCTTTTATTCCAAGCTGTTTCTAGTGCCTTCTTATAAATCGAATAGTGATTTTTGTTTTTAACTTCAAAGGATAACCACTAGTCAACTTGCTGTGTGATCGCTAGGCTGTTACAGTGTAAGGAACATAGATAGCTTAAGTCATGGTAGACTTTTTTGTATTTAATATTGAAATGTGGCTTAATTAAAATCACAACTTTTGGTGGGGCGGAGTAGGGGGTGGCTCATACCTATAATCCTAGCACTTTGGGAGGCCAAAGTGGGAGGATCATTTGAGTCTAGGATTTCAAGACCAGCCTGAGCAACTTAGTGAGATTCTGTCTCTATAAAAAGTACAAAAATTAGCATCCCCCTATAGTAACAGCTGCTTGGATGGCTGAGGCAGAAGGATTGCTTGAGCCCAGGAGTTTGAGGTTGCAGTGAGCTATGATAATGCCACTGCACTCTAGCCTGGGCAACAGAGCAAGACCCTGTCTCAAAAAAAAAAAAAAATCATGACTTTTATTTTTGCAGTAATGCAATATTTATCTTGCCAGGTGAAGCAAAATAACACATTAACTTCTTGTTTTTGGGGGGGTTTGTTTTTGTTTTTGAGGCAGATCCTCACTCTGTTGCCAGGGCTGGAGTGCCGTGGCATCAGCCTAGCTCACAGCAACCTCAAACTCCTGGACTCAAGCAATCCTGCCCCAGCCTCCCAGGTAGCTGGGACTACAATTATGCACCACCATGCCCAGCTAATTTTTTCTATATACAGTTTTAGCTGGCCAATTAATTTCTTGCTATTTATAGTAGAGACGGGGTCTCGCTCTTGCTCAGGCTGGTTTCGAACTCCTGACCTTCAGTGATCCGCCCGCCTCAGCCTCCCAGAGTGCTAGGATTACAGGCGTGAGCCATGGTGCCCGGCTTAACTTCTTAATTACACATTGTAGCATGAAGTAATTTATGCCTTTGCAATGCAAATAAAAAGATTTATTCCTATAATAGCACTGTAGCAGATTTGCACATTATTGGATGGATTTCAGTGCTAAAATGACACGTTTTCAGTTACTAAAATGACACCTTTAAATTGGCTATAACTCAGGACAATGGGGCAGTTTGACAGGTTGCGTGCAGACATCGACCTCCATTGAATTTGTCTACTTCTTTTTAGTGAGGCTGTTTGTCCTCATTTATGAAATAGTCTTCCAAAGGTGTTAGCCAGTTTTTTCTGAACTCTGCCTTTCAAAAATCCTTTTCAATTTGCTTAACCCCTGATTAAAGGATTTTTAACGGTTGCTTAGGCCGGGTTATTTTCATATTCATGTTTAGTAAATAAATAACCAGACATGTTGTTTTACCTATTTTACATAATTCCAAACAAGTTTATGGTGATGTGATCCTGCCTTCTTTTCTGCTAATAGAGTTCTGTGACGGGAACCACCGTTGCATCAGTTTGGCCCCTGTGATCAAGTCATAAATGTCTCAGGTAATTTCTTTACTAGGTTAAAGCCCAGTTTAACCTAGTAAAGGAAATTGCAAGGTAATATTGAATTTTGGCTGTGTTCTGGCCTTTGTATTATGTAGGCTTGAGCCTTGAGATGGAGTCATTTTTTATTTGGATTTACCGGAAAACACCCAACAATAGGAAGCCTACAGGACCACACTTTGCTCATAATGCGAAGGAATTGAAACAGGAAATGTTCTACCATCAGCGCTGGCAGTGGGGCTTTGGAGTCAATCACCCAGAGTTTGATTCTTGGCCATACCAACTACCAGCTGGGCAGCCTTGGACAAACTATTAAACTCTTAAGAGCTCAGTTTCCTCATCTGTAAAATGAGTATAATAGTAGTACCTTCATTTAGTTGTGGGGATTAAATGTGAGCACTTATTTAAAGCACACAGTAAGGGCTCAGTAAATGGACTCTTACTATTAAGACAATATCCCCTGCTTTTAAGTTCCTTGGGACTTTTTTCCCCCTAAACACCTTTTCATTTGTTCTAATGCTAATATTTTTCTAATTCTTGTTTTCAGTGATTCTGTTATAAAATATTTGTGATATGCTAATTGTTTCCCTTTTTTACTAATCAAAAATGTAACTGGCATTCAGAGGTTTTGGCTTCTGTACCATCACAAATACCATTGCATTGAGTTCCTGTAATCCTGGCTAAAAGAAAAGAGCTGTGATGTTTTAGCCAGAGAAGTTTTATTGTGAGCTAGATTTATGATTTCCAGTAGGGTTTTTGAAATGTTGTCCAGGGGTCAGGGACTCCCTGTCCCCATTCATAGATTCTAGACTAGATATTTTTCAACCTGAACACATTTGGCTCTGTTACAAAGAATTATTAAGCTGTGATTCAGCTACATTCTCTAGACTTTGAGACTTTGGGCAGAGCATGACTTATTTTGTCCTAGAGAATCCAATTCATTGAGCACTCAGAAACTTTCACAACTTGTATTTTTCATATTTTAGGCTTCATTGCAAAAGGATTAAAGCCAATGGCTAAATTTTCTAGTGTTGTTACTTGTTTTTGCTTGAGGTTTTATAGTCACTAAAATAGTAACAATGTATAATATATAAAAAAATTAAAGATACTGTGAATTATACAGAGCATATTATATCATTTTTCTGGGAACAAAATTAGCTGATTAAATAATAAAACCATCAAGGCCAATTACGGCAGAGGGAAAAATTGTTCTGAGTTCCCAGGGGGGAGAAATCACTGCAAACAGAAGTGATCAAGGAAACATTCATGTCTTGGAGCTAAATGACCTCTGAGGTTGGATTGGTTTTGTGGAGGTGGAAAGGTGAAGTAGGGTGGGAACATTACCAGGGAGATGGAATGGTGTGAACAGAGGGCATAGAGATATCAAGTAATTAAGGTATAGGAGTGTTGGAGAAGAAGGTATAGAAACTATACAAGAGCAGATTTACCATGTCTTTAAACAGATCCAACTTGTTCTTCCATTCTTTATGTCAAAAGCATTTGGACCATGGTTTTTTTTATTTTGTAATTATAGATGTTTCCTATTGATGAGATTTGATCAATATTTAGTCTTTGATTTTGATAAATGGAAAAATGAGAAAGTTTAAAGTTAATAAATGCGGTTTGGCAGATGAAATCTTTAAAAACTTGGGAGTCCATTGGGGGAAAAGTAAAAAAGTTGTGCAAGAAGAATCACTTCACTAGAGGGCCATGTCTTAAACTTATTTGTATTATGCATATGGTATTTGTTATGGGCTGGGTTGTGTCCCCCCCCCCCCAAATTCATATAAAGTCCTAACCCCCATAACCTCAGAATGTGGCTGCATCTGGAGAGAAGCACTTTAAAGGCTATTACATTAAAGTGAAGTCATTAGGGTGGGCTCTAATCCAATAGGAATGATACCTTTGGAAGAAGAAAACAGTAGCTAGAGGGCGATGTGAGGCCGAGGGGTTTTTTTTTTTTTTTTTGTAAGAGACAGGATCTCAATCTGTCACCCAGGCTGGAATATACTGGTGTTATCATACCCGAGTGCAACCTTGAACTCCTGGGCTAAAGCGATCCTCCTGCCTCAGCATCCTGAGTAGCTGGGACTACAGGTGTGCACCACCATGCCTGGCTAATTTTTAAAATTTTTGTAGAGATGGTGTCTCGCTATGGTGTCCATGCTGGTCTCGCTCAAGCAATCCTCCTGCCTTGATCTCCCAGAGTGCTGGGATTATAGGTGTGAGCCACTGTGCCCAGCCAGAAGAGCAAATTTGGATGTAGATGCATGCACAGAGGAAAGACCAACTAGAGGCCAAGGAGAGAAGCCTCAGAAGGAACTAATTCTGTGGACACTTTGATCTTGGATTTCTTGCCACCAGGACTGTGAGAAAATAAATTTCTGTTGTTTAAGCTATCCAGTGTATGGTAGTTGTTATGGCAGCCCTAGTAAACTATTACTCATATATTGTTTTTTTTTGAGACAGAATCTCAATTCTGCTGCCTGGGCTAGAGTGCCGTGGTGTCAGCTTATCTCACAGCAACCTCAAACTCCTGGGCTCAAGCGATCCTTTTGCCTCAGCCTCCCAAGTAGCTGGGACTACAGGCATGCGCCACCATGCCCGGCTAATTTGTATATATATATATATTTTTTAGTTAGACAATTAGTTTCTTTCTATTTATAGTAGAGACGGGGTCTCACTCTTGCTCAGGCTGGTCTCGAACTCCTGACCTGGAGCAATCCACCTGCCTCAGCCTCCCAGAGTGCTAGGATTACAGGCGTGAGCCACCACGCCCGGCCTACTCATGTATTGTTTAATAAATATTTTCTTACATTGAAACTTGAGTTATTTGGTATTGGCACTCAGGGACCTTCATGAACATCTTGCCCCAGTCCATTTATTCAGCTTTCCCTTTTGACACTCCCTGTCATGCCCCCTTTGCCCTTTAGTCTCTCGGTGTTCACCAGGTACATCCTGCCTTTGAGTGCCTCTGAGTCCTTGCCGGGATTCTCTCTGCCTGGATTGTTGTTTCTTCTCATTGGACCTCGTTGAAAACCTTGTTCAAATGTGTGTTCTATGGCTGAGTTAGAAGTACTTATGGCATGTATTTTCATAAAATGCCTCTTCTCATTAGACAATGTACTCCCAAAGTATAGAATTTACTCTGGTTCATTTTTGTACCTCTAGAGCCAAACATGGGGCATTAGTCTGCTCAGGCTGCCGTAATGAAGGCTGAACACAATATCACAGGCTGACTGGCTTAAACAACAGACATTTATTTTATCACAGCTCTGGTAGTCTGGGGGCTAGAAGTCCCAGATCAAGGTCCATCAAGTTTGGTTTCTAGTGAGAGCTCTCTTTCTGGCTTACAGAGAACCACGTTCTAGCTATAGCTATGTTCTCACATGGTCTTTTCCATTGAGGAAATGTCTCAGTAGGACATTTCCAATGCATGCATGGAGGGAGGAAGGGGAGAGAGAGAGAGAGAGAGAGAGAGAGAGAATGAGCATGAGTACATGTGTGCTTTCCGGTGTCTCTTCTTACAAGGACAGAAATCCTATCGGTAATCAAAGCCCTACTTTATGACCTCATTTAGCCTTAATTACTTCCTATCTCCAAGTAAAGTCACACTGAGGATTAGGGCTTCAACATGAATTTTGGGTGGGTGGGAGGAACAAAATCCAGTCCATAACACATGGTCAATCAGGGCTTAAACTGATTTGGAAAAAAAATTAAATCTCAAAGAATTGTTAGTGAACACCAGTCTATCTAGACATGAGCTCTAGGCAAATAATTATATTTGAATAAAAAGAACACTTTGAATAAAAATAGAAATCAAATATTGAAAACCATGATCACAAGTGGGATAAGATAATGTAGGATTAAACATATATAGAAAAAATCAGCCAGGCGTGGTGGCGCATGCCTGTAGTCCCAGCTACTTGGGAGGCTGAGGCAGGAGGATCGCTTGAGCCCAGGAGTCTGAGGTTGCTGTGAGCTAGGCTGATGCCACGGCACTCACTCTAGCCTGGGCAACAAGGTTAGACTCTGTCTCAAAAAAAAAAAAAAAAAATTAAATTAAAAAAAAGATAATGTGGGATTATATATCTAGTAATACACACTTATATATGCAGAATACTTGCACTCAGTTGTATTAGAAAGAATACTACAATCACTGTAATTGGAATTTTCCAGAAGAACATGTTACCTTTAGATGTCTATAATAGTAATAAGCCACTCAGTCTATGACTCAGCTAAGTTATTTCCATACTTGTTTTGCACTGTAGGCTCAGATTTTTTTGTCAGGAAAACTCACATAAAAAATTGGCATAAATTGCTGAAAGCAAAATAAATGTTTAGTATTTACAGTTGGATAAACTTGATATGAAAAGAACATCTCAGAGCATGTTATAAAGACAGAGACTAAGGGAGATAAACTACCGGGTAAAATTCTGCCTTATAGAATTTAATGAAATCCCTGTTTAATATTTCACTTTTTGTTTTTTTGTAGCAACAAAGCAACCTTGTGAGAGAGGAGTAATGGAGAGGTGTGCAGTTAATAAAATGAAATAGTCTAAGTGAAATATCTAATACATAAAGCCAGGTACAGGTGCTCCTCAGCTTACGATGGAGTTATGTCCCAATAAACCCATTGTAAGTTGAAAACATCATAAGTCAAAAATGTGTTTAATACACTTAACCTACCGAACATCACAGCTTAGCCTAGCCTACCTTAAACATACTCAGAACACTTTTGTTAGCCTACAGTTGGGCAAAATCATGACACAAAGTATATTATATAATACAGTGTTGAATATCTTTTGTAATTTATTGAATACCATACTAAAAGTGAAAAACAGAGTGGTTTTATGGATACTTGAAGTATGGTTTCTACTGAAAGAGTATTGCTTTCACATCATTGTAAAGTCGAAAAATCTTAAGCCAAACCATCATAAACTAGGGACTGTTTGTACTGAAAATTTAGAGAACTTGGATATAGGGAGATAAGCTAGGTTGGAGTCTACATAGATTCTAGATGGATATAAAGTCATGACAGCTGTATAGTTTGATGATTATGATTTTCAGATGAAATATATAGCCTTGGCGAAATATAAAGTTTGAGGATATTGTAGATATGGTACATACGCTTACTACACAAGAAAACTGAAGAAGGCATTAGGCGTTGGTACATTAGTTTTTATCTTCGACTTTATCATAATCCTCATAATATGTCATTGCATGGTAAGATCTGTTAAATGATAACTGTAGAAAAGAGGTATGATCGTTGTAAACTGTATGAACCCTGATATTTTGGCCTAGAAGCTACTTGTAGAACAAGATTGATTCTAACTGAAAAGCTTACACATTCTCTAAGCTCTAAATAAGATATCAAGGGCGATGCACTTCTGGAATGGTGGCGTAAATACCTTAGAAAATAAACTCTTTCATAGTTTTTTGGTTTTTTTTTTTTCCACCGTGCAACCCACTTCAGTGCCAGCAGCCTACAGGCCAGGCAATGGTTTGGGGCCACCGTTTGCTCTGGCGTGGGACACTATGAGAGACCTAGGGCCACAGGCCCGCCATAAATCCAAACCTATGCATTCTTCTATGGTTTTTATTATACCTATTCCTCTACCTCTCCTCACCCACAGGTTTGAAGTTTTGTTCTAATTTGCATATTTAACATTCATATTTGACTTATCTGAAATTAATATGTCTCCTTTGGCCTTGAATAATAAATACCAAGAGCTTAAAATGCACTAATCCAAACAGCCATTGCTAGCCTGTATGTCATTATTGTTCATTACTTCCCCCCCATTATTATATTCTTTAAATTAGTTGCTATTGCTGTTGCTTTTATACAGTCAATGCTCATTTAGATTTGCCTATGTAGTTACCAATTATCGTTCATCGTTTCTCACATTTTTCTCTTTCAAATTTTTTTTTTTTCTGAAATAAATCCTGTAGTATTTCTTTCAGTGGGAATCTTTATGGTGGCATTCTTTCTTTTAGTCTTATAAAGGAAAAAAAAACCCTTCTCTCCCTTATTCTTTTTTTTTTTTTTTGAGACAGAGTCTCACTTTATTGCCCAGGCTAGAGTGAGTGCCATGGCGTCAGCCTAGCTCACAGCAACCTCAAACTCCTGGGCTCAAGCGATCCTGCTGCCTCAGCCTCCCAAGTAGCTGGGACTACAGGCATGTGCCACCATGCCCGGCTAATTTTTTTTCTATATATATTAGTTGGCCAATTAATTTCTTTCTATTTATAGTAGAGATGGGGTCTCGCTCTTGCTCAGGCTGGTCTCAAACTCCTGAGCTCAAACGATCCGCCCACCTCGGCCTCCCAGGGAGCTAGGATTACAGGCGTGAGCCACCGCGCCCGGCCTCCCTTATTCTTTTATTGACATTTAGCTGGGATGGGAATTCTAGGAGGGCATTTATCTCCTGTCCGGGTACAAATGCAATTATGTTTCTTTCTAGAGAAGTTACATTGTGCCACAGCTGGTTAGTGGAGGGACCCAGGCCCATCTGACACCAGAGCGGAGGTTGTTAGCCAAACTTTTCTTATTTGTATTCACCAAATAATATAATATTCGAACAATAGCAAAGTCTACGGTGCATCTACATCATGACAACACATGGGCAAGTTTTAAAATACAGCATTCAGTTCAGTTCAGCAAGCATTTTTGCAAACTTCCCACATGCTAAGCAGCAAAGGAGCAAAGGATACAAAAGAATATTATTCTTTGACAGAGAGAACTGCAATCCCATTAGGGAAGTGAGAAGCATTCAGCCAGCATTTATTGTTACACTCTGGCCTCCCTGGCCAGCGTGGGTTTCAGGATGGGTTTCAGGATGCTTGGAAATAGAGAACACGCAGCGCTGCCTTTGAGCTGGGAATACGCTTGTGTGGTGATGGCCCTCGGTGGCGCACACGCAAGCCTGAGACATGGCTTGCACATAGCTAGTTTATTTTGGGAAGTAAGGGATCGCAGAGGCCAGGGAGCATCTAACAGGGAGTCCAGAAGCTGGATGCTCTGCTCCAGCCGGGGAAAGCCATGCCAAAGGTGCTGCTGTGGGCACGGATCCTCCGTGTGAGTCTGGGTTCTCCAGAGAAACAGAACCGAGAGGATGCGGGGTGTGTGCGCGTTATAAAGAATTGACTCGTGAGATTAGGGAAGCTGGCAAGTTCAAAATCTGCAGTTTAAGCTGGCAGGTGGGAGACCCAGGGGAGCGGACGGTGCAGACGGAGTCCAAAGGCAGTGTGCCGAAGAGTTCCTTCTTGCTCTGGGAGGCCAGCTGTAGTCGTCGGGGTTCTCCAGAGAGCGAGCCAATGGGATATTATATACAGGCATGCATATATGAGAGGGAATTTATTAGGGGAATGGGCACACAGGTTATGGAGGCTAAGAAGTCCCACAGTAGGCCGTCTGCAACCCGGAAACCAGGGAAGCTAGTAGGGTGGCTCCTTCCAAGCTGACGGTGTCATCCCAGTCCTGGAATCCAAAAGCTGGAGAACCTGGACTTCCAGAGTCCAAGGGCAGGAGAAATGGGGCATCCCAGCTCTGGTGGGGAGAGAGAGCATGAATTCGCCCGTTCTCTGCCTTCTCGGTCCATCAGGTCTCCCTGCCGATTGGATGATGCCTGCCCACGGTGAGAGTGGATCTTCCTCGCCCAGTCCACAAACGTACACCCTCGTCTCCTCGGAAACGCCCTCATAGACACACCCAGAAACAATCTTTTGCTGTCTAGGTATCCCTTAATCCAGTCAAGTTAACACCTAAAATTAACCATCACACTGGTCTTTTTTTCTATTCGGGTCTTCAACTGATTGGATGAGGCCCATTCACATCATGGAGGGAAACGTGCTTTCCTAGAGTTCACTGATTTGAATGTGAATTTCACCCATGCCCCCCACCAAGCTGACACATAAAATTAACCACCACAGGCTTGACCCCCTGGTGCCTCCTGGGAATGTATTGAATGTGCCTCAGACTGTGCCAACAGGTGACAGAGAAGGAAGCGGTTATCCACTGGCGCCACCTCCCAGGAGTCCAGGCTTGCTCAATGGGATGTTAACTCACTTCCTGGTTGCAGGTGCATGAATGCCGGGCTTCCCTTATTGTGGCCTTTGCCAGAACTTTCTGTGACATGACATTTATTAACCAGAGTTTACCTAAAAGTTGTAGCTAGAGAAGTTTTTCCTAGAGTGGAAACAGCCCAATGCACTTGAAAAAGGCAGACACAGCTAAGCTCAAATTACAATTTTGTTACTTAGCAGTGAAGCTATTTCATCTTCCTGAGTCCTTTATTATTATTTTCCATCTGTTAAATGGGGGCACTGCCATCTACCTCTAAGGATTGCTGGGAACATCACATACTGGGACAGAAGTGTATTCCTGGGCATTTTGTGCACAATCAACAAATACTAATTTCTTTTTTCCTTCTTTGCTCTCAAAAAATTGGGGGAAGGCTTTATTTAAAATTTTTGTTTGAATTGCTTTATATTATACTTTTGTGGGAAATATTTGAGACTCCCTCTAAAAATGTATGTGATTTAATACAAATAAAGTTTACAAATGTTTTTACATTCCTTCTAGGCCACATTACTTTATTCTTCTGATCCTAAGAGGGCTATGTGTGCTTAGATTTAACTCATTATAAAAGTGGCTGAGCACGGTGGCTCATACCTGTAATCCTAGCGCTCTGGGAGGCCGAGCTGGGAGGATCGCTGAAGGTCAGGAGTTGGAAACCAGCCTGAGCAAGAGTGAGACCCTGTCTCTACTAAAAAAATAGAAATTAATTGGCCAGCTAAAAGTATATATAAAAAATTAGTCAGGCACGGTGGTGCATGCCCGTAGTCCCAGCTACTCGGGAGGCTGAGGCCAGGAGGATCACTTGAGCCCAGGAGTTTGAGGTTGCTGTGAGCTAGGCTGGCGCCATGGCACTCTAGCCCGGGCAACAGAGTGAGACTGTTTCAAAAAAAAACAAAAACATTATGAAAGAGAAGGTGTTAAAAGGCAGCCCTTTTTAGGATGCGGAAGCAAAACTGACATTGGTGGGAGAGAGGTGAGAAAACTGGAAGGTGTGAGGTAATTGTGTCTGGAGGGCAGGCAACTGAAAGCCAGCTTGGAAAAGCCACCATCAGCTGTGAGGGCGGCAGCAGCTTTAAGGCCCAGGAGGTCTTCCAGGATGAGGGTGTTATGAGCACATCTTAAAGCCTCAGTGTCTGAAGCCGCAGCGGGCATCGCAGGTTCCCAGGGATTCCGGTGTGGGGAAGGTACTTTGTGCTTCCCTCTCGTCTTCTCTCTCTTCCCTTCCATCTCCCCTCTCCCCTCTCCCCTGCCTGCCTCCCCAGTCTCTATGGCTGTCACACACACACACACACACACACACACACACACACACACACACACTCATTTGTATTCAAAGCAAGGTTTAATTCATGTGCTCACTAAATACGTGTTGCATAATAAGTACACCAGGTTCCAACCAGAGGACAGCATCACCTTATTAACGGGCCGTGCCAGTGCCCGTTGACCTCAGAAGAGCAGGATTACCAGGTGCCACAGGCCCGAAGAACTGGGTGGACCCACCTCCTGCTCCCACCCCGCGTGGGCCGAGAGGCAGAGCCCTGGACAGCCGCCACCCGGCGTGTTCGGTGCCGGGAGAGCAGCCTCGGAGGGAGCAAGGAGTGAGCGTCGCCTGGGGAACGAGGCCCGGTAGTGTCCCACCGCTTAGCAGAGGGAGCGGTGAGTGATGGGGTTGGGGGTCAGGCAGTGTCCACCACCCCCCCTCCTGGGGACAGTGGACATCTCTGGGCCTACGAGGCTGGTTCCTCTAATGGGAACTTTGAGGGAGACTTTAATGGGTCGAATTGTGTCTCCTCGAAATTCATATGTTGAAGTCTTAACTGCTAATAACTCGGAAGGTGACCTTATTTGGAACAGGTCGTTGAAGATGTAATTGGTGAAGATGAGGTCATGCTGGGGTGGGGTGGGCACCCGATCCAGTGTGACTGCTGTCTTTATAAAAGGAGGAAATGAGAACACAGACACATGCACAGAGAAAAGGCCGTGCGAAGGTGGAGGCAGAGGTTGAGGTGCGCGTCTAGGAGCCCGCGGTGGCAAAGGTTGCCGGCAAACACCAGCGGCTCGGAGGGAGGCTGGAGCAGATCCTCCCCCACGGCCTCAGGAGGAACCAGCCAGACTGAGGCCTTGATCTTGGACTTTCGACCCCAGACTGTAGAGACAGAGTTTCTGCCGTTGAAGCTGCTGGTTTGTGGCTTCGTTACAGCCTCCCTGGGACACAGACGCAGAGACTTCGAAAGGGAAACAGTCCCCAGGGGGGACTCAAAAGTGGCGCAGAGTTCCTGGGGCTTGGACAGGACGGGAGGGTGCGTGTGCCGCTGCGCTGGGACGCCGCCAGGCCACCGACTTCTCCCAGTGAGGCCGGGAGTCTGATGCCTGGAGGTCGTCCTTCCGCATCCCGGACTCCCGGGAGGCCCTGCCGTCGGAGGAAAGGGCAGCAACTTCCCAGTCTCTTCCTTTCCCGGAGTTCCCAGAGGCCCACCCAGGGACTCTGTCCTCTCCCCTAGGCCCACATTGTGCAACACGTGGGGCACTGTCCACCTGGGACCCCGGTATGGACTCAATGACTGCCGTGTGCACACAGAGCCGAAGGCAGAGCGAGCCGGCAGCCCGTCTGCAATCCACCGTGGACGCCTGTGCTGGTCCCAGCTGACACTCTTCCCCCGAGCTGTCTTTTCCTTGGGGAGTCCGTTAGAAATGTCCAGGATTCCACCACAGACAGGACGCACTGGTGAGTCTGGTCCCGCCTGACGGAGCGCCCAGAGCGCCCGGGGTTTCAGCGCGGCGGGCTGTTGCCTGGTTCATGCCGCAGCGGGTCTCTGCAGCCCCGTGGGAGCGTGCTCCTGTGCCTTCAGGTGACGAGGCCCTTACCCACTTCGGTCCGGCGCCCACCGGCCGCGACACCTCGCCCACAGCCGCACTCACAGTCCGCACGGCAGTCCGTGCTGTGCACTGACGACGCGTCCGTTTGGCTCTTGCGTGATGAGGAAAGCTTGAAAGCACTGAGAGCTTGTTTTACTTCACAGACAGCTTTACTTGTCATGTCAATCAGAATAGGTAACATACACATATATGTTTTTGTTACGTTATTTTTAAATGTTCACAATTTTATTTTGATACATGAAAAATTAGAAAAGTCATATCACGGCTGTCGGCTAAAGTCGAAGCTGGGCTGTGCGCGTCCATCTGTGGCTGCCGACCGTAGTCGACGCTCGTACCGAAGTGGCTGAGCACACGCTCCCCTTGCTTGGTTCTGTTTGCTGCAGTAACTACCCAAGTGAACTTTTCCAAAATGTGTGAATTAAAAAGCACGGGGCTGGGGGCCACGTGTGGCTTCCCGAGTCTCGGTGGACATCTGTCTTGAGAAGCCTGTCCCCAGCCGCCCCTTCTCCACCCCTCTGCACCTGCAGCTTCCAACGGAGGGCAACAGCTCCTTTCTCTCCTGCTTTGTGTCGTGCCTGGCCTGGGGCTCACCGGCAGCATCGACGGCCTGGGAACCACTGCACGGGGACAGCCTTCGCACACCCACCGCCCGCTGAGTGGCCAGAGACTGAGCCGCCCTCCCCTGCTTGCCCCGACCCGAGCCTCTTCTATGAGCTGCTTGAGTCCGGGGAATTAACTTCCCCAGCATCTGGCTTAGTGCCTGGCACCTAGTGTTCAGGGAGCATTCAGCGATTCGAACCAACCTGTGATGTGGGTCAAATCATGTCTCATCCCTGGTCTTCCCTCCGTTGCCTTTTCTGCCAAGGCTCTCTTTAAGGTGCCTTTCAGCTCTAAAGTTCCATTATGAGACATGTCAGCGTCACTTCCTAATAGCTTCTAATCACTCACTACTCTTTCCACCCACCAGCCCCCAACCCAAAGCATAGCCAAGGCTTTTGGGATGCTCACCTAGTCCTATAAGAAACCAAAAGGAGTTCTCTCATTTTTTTTTTCACATCTGAGACTATCATCATGCTTCTTAGCACTGGATTATTGCTGATGTGCCTGAGGTCCCCAAGAGCACCTTCAGGTCCATTGATTTCCTAGACAGACTCACAGAATTCAGAACGGCTGTTATACTCATGGTTGGATAGAGATTACGATCAGCAGAGATAATAGTGCATGGGGCAGAGGCCAGGAGAGACCAGGCCTGGAGCTGCCAGTTGTCCTGTCCCAGTGAAGCTGCGGGACAGTGCTTAATTCTCTTAGCAATGGCAATGGGGGCGGGGACTTTGTAGATATTTGATCTGACTTGGAGGGTAGAATCAGCCCCCTCAAGAATCAACAGAACTTGAGGGGGTAGAATCAACAGAACAATCCCTGATTATAGGGGTTGGGAGACAGGAAAGTCAAGGATGACTCCCGTTTCCTGCTTATGAGATGGGGACCTGTAGGGGCTGGGCCTAGAAGAAAGGGTGGATGGATGGATGGAAAGAACGCGAGCAGCTGAATGAAAGGTCAGGAGAAAACACCTGCCCGAAGCTGCTTGTTTGCTGAGTGCACAGGTCAGCTGAAAACAGCTGACGTGTATGGACATAGTTAAATTAGCAAACAGCCCTGACCCTTTGCACGTGTCCTTGGAAATAAATACAGGAGGGACTTAGCCGGGGAGGCTGTTTTCTCCTTCTCGCTTTGGCCTCTCCTCCCCTCTCCAAACACTATGTGTTTCCTGTGTGTTTGGAGTAATCCTTCCTTCCTTCCTTCGCTACTGAGCTCAGGAGCAAAAAGCAGCCGCAACAGCAACCTTGAAAGAGGTGAGGGCCTGGGGACAGGAGTGGAGATGGTGAGTTCAGTTTTGAACATATTGGTCTGCGGTGTCTGTGATACGTCCGTGTGCGTCTGAAGTTTTAAACAGGAGGTTTGAGCCGGGAGTCATTAAGTGTTCAAAGAGGCCAGGTGTGGTGGCTCACGCCTGTAATCCCAGCACTGTGGGAGGCCGGGAGTTTGAGACCAACCTGGGTGACACAGCAAGACCCTGTCTCTACAAAAAATTTTAAAAAATTAGCTGGGCGTGGTGGTGCACACCTGTCGTCCCAGCTACTCAGGAGGCTGAGGCAGGAGGATCTCTTGGGCTGATGAGTTTGAGGTTACAGTGAACAGTGACCAGGCCACTGTACAACAGTAGCCTGGGCAACAGAGCGAGATCCTGTCTCTGGAAAAAAAATAGTGTTCAAAGAGTAACCTATGGCATGAGAGTGGATGAAATTGCCTAGAGGTGGAATTTATAATAAGAAGGCGTGTTCTTGAGGAATTCCCCTGGCACTTAATCATCCCCGGAGGAGGGAAAACCAGCCAGGGTGGCTAGGGACCGCCAGCCCAGATACAGGAGGAACAGAAGTGTTTCAAGGAAGAAGGATGGTTAGGTGTCTCGAACACTTTTGAAAGGGCAAGTAAGGGGAGGGTTACAATGTACAATGTACAATGTCTATTGGATTCAGCAAAATAACTGGTCTCCGGTGGCCCCCGAGAAAGCCATTTTGGAGAAGGGAGGGTTGGGCAGAAGCCCTTCACCTGGGTGACGAGGACAGGATGGGGTGTGGAGGGCACGTGTGGACGACTTTGCAGACGTCTGGCTGAGAACAGAGCTTTAGAGGTGGGAAAGCCGAGGGGGTGGTGGGGCGGGAGAGTGAGTCGTTTTGTCGTTACTCGGGAGAACCCTGAGCATGTGAAAATGAAAGGGGAAAAATCTAAGGAGAGGTTGAAGGTAGAGAAAAGGGAGGCACGGAAGTGCGGTTCTGGAGAAGGTGGGGGTGGCTGGAGCCAGGGCACGAGCGGGGACGTTAGCCAAGGGGGGTGTGGGGAAGGTGCCCGCAGGCACACTCGGTGAAGAATTGACTGTCCCCAATGGCACGGGCTGTTGCCACTTTCCTGTTCCATTCGTCCCAACAGACACGTGCCGATCGCTCACTTGCAGCGGACGCTGTGCCATAAGCTGGTGACACGAGTGAGAATGAGCCTAAAGCTCTTACGGGGTCAGAGAGACGGGGGAGACGGATGACCGCGGTCAGAGCTAACATTTGTGGGGCGCGGGCTCCGGGCCTCGCAATCAGCGCCTGGTTCTGGCAGGAGCCCCGAGGAGCGGGCAGAGCGTGATTCCGTCTCACAATAACAGATGGAGGGGAGGCACAGGGGAGCGAAATCGCTGTCCTAGGTTGGAAGAAACCGTGGGGCTGGCGTGAGCACTCGGCAAAAGGGCTCGGGGGCTGTGCTCTTCCCGGCACCTCACACCCTCGCTCCCGTCCCCGGCGGCGGGTCCGGCCTGCCTCGGCCTCCGCCCCGTCCGCAGAGCCTGTGCTTCAATCCTGCCGCTCTTTAATTATGCTTATTTTCCACATCCCAAACCGGGCACGAAGGACTTGCTTTAATTTAGGAATTGTGTGGGAAATCTTACAAAAGGCTCACAGAGAAGAAGATACAAGCTTCTCATCTCCAGCCCGAACCTCCCCGCTGGACTCCGGATCCACGAATCCTGTTGTGTCTGTGTTGACGTCTCTAACTCCAGGGAACCCCACCTCCATCTTTGCCTCTGCCCCTCACCCTTGGCTGCTTTCCCTGCAATCTCTCCCCATCTGAGTTAAGGTAGCTCCATAATTCCAGGTGCCTGGAGACAAAACCTCTGCTCCTGTCAGATGCCTGCACGTAATCAGTCGGTGTGCCCCATTGGCTCCCCTCCAAGTTGTGCATGTTCATAATCCAACCACAGCATGGGTAATTTTTTTTTTTTTTTTTGGAGACAGGGCCTTGCTTCGCTGGCCAGGCTGGAGTACAGTGGTGTGATCATAGCTCATCATAACCTCCAAGTCCTGGGCTCAAGCGATCCTCCTGCCTCAGCTGGGACTACAGGTGCGTGCTACCACGCCCGGCTCTTGTCTAACCAGTGGTTTAACATATTCATAGAGCTTCTGAGAGCAAGTCTTATGCTTTTATTTCTAGAAGTTTTAGTTGATTCTTTTTCAAATCTGCCCGGTCTTTTTCTTTATAACATTTTTTTTTGTTTT